>OX465281.1:111902581-112142759 GCA_949987705.1 Thereva unica | reverse complement strand
TCGAGGGATGCCCCAGATGTTATTGAGAGGATAGTCACTTGTGTCAAAATGAGTATGGCAATCATGTTTAATTATATCATATAAATCGGGGTAGGTAATTTCATAAATAAGAGAATCTGTATCAGTATAGCAAACTGCACAGTCGGAATTAAATTGGGGGATCATATAGTTGTAATGAAAATCATAAATTGTAGTCTTTGCCAAGTCGAGAATGCACATACCCACATAAATTGGTTTATTGAAATAAATCTCAGTCTTATTAAGTTCGATGGCTACCAGATTCTCATTGAAAATTGTCGATGTCTTGAATTCGGGTTTGGATATAAGAGCTTCGGCACCGTATCGCCCCAACCACTTGGTTACTAGCTTAACAATGCTATGCTTCCTAACATTCTCCATAGTCTTCCCGAAAACTGCATTATTCATAAGTTTAAATCAGTTTTAGCTAATGCTCTAAGGCAGGTTTTTAGGTCAATATAAGACTTGAGCCATGCAGACTGATTGAATTGAAGAATTTTATGAATTTTTGTTAATTTTAATCCATGACGGAGAGCTTGTTTCAAATTTTTATAATGTAAAACATATTTGGTTTTGTTGTACAGTGTAGCCATTAGTTTATTTTGTTTTGAACCAGAAGGCGCTCTATGTTCAGGGCAAAATGGTAAATGTTTATGAAGATCATGAATTTCTTGGGGATACTCTAAATCTACCTCCAGAATGTAGCCTGTCGGTGAGTCGTCGAGCACATCATCAATCTGAAAGTTGTATACATTTTCCACCCACTTGAAGCCACTGTGAGGTAGAAGTTGTGACATTGCCCAACCATATTGGTTATTAATATCATAATATTGTATAAATTTTGAAGGTTGGGAGCGATCGTAGTCGGCCATATAATATTTATTATTTGCTTTGGAATAACGTTTTGAGCATTGACTTAGGCCGCCCCGAATTCCACGCTCAACAAACATGAGCATATCTATATCAGTTAATAACTCTAAAGTAACGCCAGTATGTTTGAGCATCGCATCCCAAGTATAACCTGGTAGAGTAAAGTAATGAGCGGGATCAAGTCCATAAGTTTTGTAGCACCTTGCACGGAATTGTTCAAAAACATCAGCTAACAATAGAATATCTATCTTTAAATATAAATCGGAGTATTCACCCAAATTATTTAAATTAAATTCATGCCAAACTTTACAGGCGTGTGCATAATCTTCCTCACTAATATCACAATCATTTAACCTATTATAAAATTTAGAAATGGGAGGTAAAGAAGTTTCTAAAAATCTATCTTTAGAGTCGAAGTAATCGTAGGGATATACGCCTTTACGTGTTAATAGATAGAATTGATTTTCAGATAAATTTTGAAATTGAGCTTTTAAAACTGGAAAAGAACTTAAATGTGAGGACAGAGTATCTAAGCTACTGGCCATAAAGCGAAAAGAGTCTATAAATCGAAATTTAATTGGAGATCCATCTAAATGTTTTGTAAAAGAAATATATCTCTCTTTATTTATAGGCAGGAGATCAACGCGGCCTTGGATATCAGAAGCTATATTTTTAATAATGAAATGGGAATCGTAGCCGCTAAGATTGTGGAAAATTACGGGCACGGTGTGACTATCTTGAAAATTTATATTACATCCTTCATGGGCTGGGCCTCGGTACATACCTGTTAGGTGGCAGTGATCGCGAACCTTTTTATCATCCCCAGTAAATGGTTTCTCACATATATGACAGAGAGTGGCAGCCTGAAAGAACTCCATTTCATCAGATGTCATCTGGTCCATCGGTAGAGGGCAGAGAAAAATGGATTCTAAATTTTCAGCGAATTGATTCAACTCGCGCACAAACCACTCAATACAATCCTCGCCACGATAAGATTTGAAAAACGATAGCGTGGGGTTATATGAACATTTAACATAAAACCCTATACTACATGGCACATGATTTTGAGTAGCCGGATTCTACAGTTGTTGAGTTCCTTGCAGTCCTCCAAGTGACGTTCTAGTGCAGGTGGTGAATAAAAGTAGTGGAGACAGCGATCGCAAAAGTATTTTTGATGAGCATCTTTCGACAACTGTGATGATAGCAGCCGAGAGAGGCTCTTGATCCAAACGAAATGGTATTTGATGGGATCTTCATCTTCATTGTAGATATACTTGTTCTTATCCACCTCATCACAGTATTTATTTTGTATCATAAGTAAATTTATATGTTTTTCCTTCTTTTCCTTGGTTAAATACGTTGGTAGAACTTTCAAATTATCTTGTTTAATCTTCATCAAAATGTATACATTCACCGATAGATTATTTTGCTTCTCGAATCGGGGAATCTGCTTAATTGTCATCGGAAATTTAATGTCTCCTAGGTTCAAAACGTGGGAATATTTCGGGTACAGTGTTACACGTTGTGCATCTCTCTCAACTGGATGCAAAGCTGAAACTACCGCCCAGTCGAAACAAGCATTGTCATCGTTTTTCACATTGATGCAGGCCTTTTTGCGCTTAATTTGTTGTGGCAGCTCAATATATGAGGATCCTAGCTGAGGTGTGAATTTATTAATGTTAACGGCTAGGTTGATGATTGCGGATAAAGCCCAGCCACTATCCTGGTCCTGGAATTCTTCCAGTTGTCTTAATATTGGTTCCTCAACATTCTGTTTGAACCAGGTATTAATGTCGGTATCTCTGTATATGGGCACGTTCTTCGTATTCATGTATTTTAACTCAAATAACTCCGCATCAGCCTTTATAGTTTTAAATTCACCGCAAAATACTGCGTTGACCTTGATTTTAGCTTCCTTCTTCAATTCATTATTGATACGACGGTTGAAAAGTCCAATGCAATCATTTAGGAACTCCTTTGGGTCTTTATGCTTTAGGTTGATAATAGCGCCTGTCCTAATGCGGCCATTAAAAGCAGATTGCACATCTTCCCATTTAACTCTTTTTGAAGCCCAGTTGGTTCGTTTTGATAAGCCAGCACCTGTCACTAACCGCAACTGCTTCAATTGGGTCCGGTATCCATGTAAGAGGTTAATCCCATTACCTAAGTGATGACGTTCGCTAGTTGTTGATGCGCTCTTTAAAGCATTATTTAAAAATCTTAGATGCTTACTACAATCTTTAACGCCTCGTTCAATTAATCCCCAGTTATTTTGAGCTTTTGTAAAAGCTGCCTTCGCACTTTGAACAAAATTTTTCACTGTACTTTCCATATTATTTCTTATTGGCCTTGCTTTATTAGAAATTCCTTTGCCGTTGTCTGTTGTCTCTGTGACTGACAGGTGAAGAATGAACTACTTAACTATTTTTACTCCTTTTATACTTTTTTGTTGTGCAAAAATGATGCTATGATTTTCTAAATGGTTTGCGTGATTTAATTCAAGACATGTTTAAAGAATTAGACTTGGTTAATGGTAATTTGACATCATAGGTTCATTTTAACAGGCTGATAACAGGCATTCATAAACGCATTCAGTAAAAACCACTTTTCCCTCCAGCGAAAGACACTTTATTCTACTGAACACTAAAGCTTTAATGCTTGTAGCAATGTTAATATGTATATATGGGGTACCCTTCGAGTATATGTTAAAATGTTTTGCACTTAGCGGACTTCGCTGCAAGTAAAAAAACCTGCTGACTCAATCAATTTACTTAGTTGTCGATTTTGTTTTTCCATATCTTTTCGCGGGCTCTTTGCAACCGTGATCACCTCATGCGCAATTGTACGGCGTGTTTCTGACTTTTCTTTAACTGTGTCCCTGTTACTTTGCTATAAGATTCACTGGCACATCCCGTAATTATTTTGCTTTTGATGCTTTTGTTTGTTCTCGCAAAACATTTTTTATTAAAAATAATATTATTAATTGCTGTTAATAATAAAAAAATATAGGATGGCTGGTTTTAATATTTCTGCTACATTACTAAAATATGCTCCTCTTCTATTCTATTCTTTTACATTATACAAATTAGCACAGCTAGTGTGAGAAAAATGAGTTTATTACTGGACAAAACAGCAAAAGGCAGTTTATTTTGGAGTGTTATTTATTACTAATCTCGATCTATGGTGGTTACACCTAATTAAGAAATTCCATTCTTAAACGAAACAAAAATTTGATGTAATTTTTTTTTGCTAGCTAGCAGATACGCATGTGTAAAAGATTTTAATATACTTAGAAAACCTTTGTCGTGTATATGTAAAAACACATTAAAAAAAAGTTGTCTACTGGCAAGAACGAAAAGCTTTTGCAAAAGTTATGCACTCTAGCAGATTTTGTTGCAAGTGAAAAAAGATATCAAAATCTATTTGCTGGCTGCTTCCACCGAGAGTATTTTTTATTTGTTTTTCTCATACTAGATTTCGCGAGCTTTTTTTCAACTGCGATCAAGATCAACAATTGTGCTTGTGGCCTTTCTTCAAGTCTGATTTCCTGTTACTTTACTTTTAGATTCGCTTGATGCATACAGCTATTTTTCTTTCAAATGAATACTTTGATTGTTCTCTTGTAATATTTTATTACAAATTATATATTATTAGCGGATGTTAATAATTAATATCCTTTCTTCGAATAATGAGAGTCCCCAAAAATAAAAACAACCTTATTTCACAACATCCAAAACCTTTAGTACGCCAAGGAAAATCCGAGACGGCGAGATTGCCCCTATGTATTTTATATGGGGAAAGTGGGCTAGAACGCCCATAGCCTATTGGTCAATCCAAGCCACCGCCGCCGCCGAGTCCCAAGCCACCGTCATCGAGTCCCAAGCCACCGTCGCCGAACACACACTCGTATACACACACATTCACTTGCCCTTTCTTTCCCTCGTACATGACCCTGTGACGTCACAAGCCAATTGGCACAGTTAATAAAATCCAAGATGGCGGAAAAGGTGAATCTAGGGGTTATATGTAAAACCCCATGTTAAATTGCGCTAGAACCGGTATAGCATATCTACTTACCTCACTACAACAACGACCCAAGTGGAAACAGCAAAAGGACAACATAAAAAAGGATGACTTAGTGTTAATCCGAGAAGACAACCTTCCTCCGTCTAAGTGGCTCATGGGACGAATTATAACCTGCCATCCAGGGGCAGATGGCTTAGTACGTGTAGTCCAGATTCGCACCCAGCACGGCATCCTAGATCGATCCATCAGCAAGGTGGCCAAACTTCCAGTTTGTTGAGAACCAACGTTCTCAACGGGGGAGGATGTTCGACGCAGTTCCCAACACCGAAAAAATACCGATCGAAAAATCTCGACGATCGGTTCCCTCATCAGTTTTTCTCTTCTCGGCAGCGGGGGAGTTGGAGCCGGTCCGTAGCCGAGAGTGGTCATCTTATAGTTTTTTGTATTGTTTAACTTATTTTGTTTTCCATATAAAGTAGCAAAAATGTATAAAGTACCTCTTGAATTCTTAAAGTAACTAAAAGTAATAAAGTAAAAATTGAATTATTAAAGGAACTAAAAACAATAAAGTGGAATTGAATTGTTAAAATAACATTAAAGCAAGGTGTATTCAATTTTCAATTTTCAATTTTCAATTTTCAATTTTCAATTTTCAATTTTCAATTTTCAATTTTCAATTTTCAATTTTCAATTTTCAATTTTCAATTTTCAATTTTCAATTTTCAATTTTCAATTTTCAATTTTCAATTTTCAATTTTCAATTTTCAATTTTCAATTTTCAATTTTCAATTTTCAATTTTCAATTTTCAATTTTCAATTTTCAATTTTCAATTTTCAATTTTCAATTTTCAATTTTCAATTTTCAATTTTCAATTTTCAATTTTTAATTTTCAATTTTCAATTTTCAATTTCAATTTTCAATTTTCAATTTTCAATTTTCAATTTTCAATTTTCAATTTTCAATTTTCAATTTTCAATTTTCAATTTTCAATTTTCAATTTTTAATTTTTAATTTTTAATTTTTAATTTTTAATTTTTAATTTTTAATTTTTAATTTTTAATTTTTAATTTTTAATTTTTAATTTTTAATTTTTAATTTTTAATTTTTAATTTTTAATTTTTAATTTTTAATTTTTAATTTTTAATTTTTAATTTTTAATTTTTAATTTTTAATTTTTAATTTTTAATTTTTAATTTTTAATTTTTAATTTTTAATTTTTAATTTTTAATTTTTAATTTTTAATTTTTAATTTTTAATTTTTAATTTTTAATTTTTAATTTTTAATTTTTAATTTTTAATTTTTAATTTTTAATTTTTAATTTTTAATTTTTAATTTTTAATTTTTAATTTTTAATTTTTAATTTTTAATTTTTAATTTTTAATTTTTAATTTTTAATTTTTAATTTTTAATTTTTAATTTTTAATTTTTAATTTTTAATTTTTAATTTTTAATTTTTAATTTTTAATTTTTAATTTTTAATTTTTAATTTTTAATTTTTAATTTTTAATTTTTAATTTTTAATTTTTAATTTTTAATTTTTAATTTTTAATTTTTAATTTTTAATTTTTAATTTTTAATTTTTAATTTTTAATTTTTAATTTTTAATTTTTAATTTTTAATTTTTAATTTTTAATTTTTAATTTTTAATTTTTAATTTTTAATTTTTAATTTTTAATTTTGAATTTTTAATTTTTAATTTTTACTTTTGTTTCTTTTCTCATTTTTTATTAGTTCACTCACTCGTTCCGCTTTTTATTAATTATTGTAAGTAATTATAATGTACATGCGTTTTTCAGCGTCAAAAGATTATGTAATCTTGATGTACAGTTCATGAATAAACGAAATAAATAAAAAAAATGTCAAGAAATCAAATTTAAAACTATTCTCGACCTATTCACTTGAAGTTAAATTTTAATATACTATTTTCCGAGGCAAGCCCCTCATTTCAAATCAAATCAATTGGAAGGTTTTCATACCAACCCAATTTATTACACTCTCGAGGCAAGTCCCTCGCCTGTTGCAAGGTCTTAAGCACCAAGCTAAATTTACATGAGCCTGGTCTTCAACTATACTATTTCCCGAGGCAAGTTCCTCGTTTCAAATCAAATCAATTGGAGGGTTTTCATGCCAACTCAATTTATTACACTCTCGAAGCGAGTTTCTCACCTATATCAATTTGATAAACTCACTTGTGATTATTTTGTTAATGATACATATTTAAATCTTGAGGATAAATATTTTGAGTTTATGGGAGGAATAAGAAATACCCTAAGCAAATTTGATGAACAAACACCTCCACCAAGTCCTTCCGTACACGAGTCGACACGCTTGAGTTCGACATCAATGTCAACACAGCTACTGCGACTTCCGAAAATTTCACTTCCCACCTTTTCAGGTTCTTATGAATCATGGCGCTCCTTCCACGATCTATTTAACTCATTGGTCCCTCACTTTCCAATGCACAAAAGTTGCATTATTTAAAGTCCGTGTTATCAGGTGAAGCTGAGCATCTCCTCCGACAATTTCAAATAACAGTTGTTAACTATGAAAGGGCATGGTCAACATTACTCCACAGATACAATAACAACAGGGTTCTAGTTAATTCTCAACTTAAAAGTTTATTCAATTTTAAACAAGTATCTAGTGAATCGGTGAATTCTATTAAATCCTTATAAGATAGATCTAACGAGTGTTTGTGCGTGTTGGAGGCTTTAGGTGTTAACACTTATTATTGGGATCCCTTTCTTATTTATCTTATTGTTAAAAAACTTGCTTCTGAATCTCATCGGATGTGGTAAAAAAGAACTAAATGGGGAATCAACACTTCCAACGTTCGAAAGATTTCTCGAGAAGCTTTTCCGCATGCTTGAAGCTATTTCAGAACACAAAACTAACACTCAACAACGCCCTCATAGTGGATCAAATCCTAAATTCCTTACTCACTTTGCTTCATTCTCGACGACCGGTACCTGCATTTGCTGTAAGGAATCTCATACAATATCCAAATGTTCTAAATTTTCAAGTCTCCCTCAACAGCAAAAATATGACATTGTTAAATCAAACAAGTTATGTCAAATTCTCACTCCACTTTAAATTGCTCTAGTAAGTTTTGATGCAGAAAAGGCGGTAAAACTCATCATACCTTACTACACAGAAATCATGTACAAAGTTCAACTCCCAATAAGGTACAACATTCTAAAATTTCAAGCTCTTCTTCAGAGACATCAGTTTCCAACCTGAGTAGTGTACATAGTTCCCCTAATAACACCGACCCTACGGTTTTTCTCAATACCCAATTTCTCAGGTCTATGAAGTTGGCAACACGAAATGCGAATTTTGAGAAATTTTTTTTCATTCGTTTGTCCAAGTTTGTCCAAGCAAATTTTTTTTTTGTCCAGGCATCGTTAACAAGTTTGCAACTTTGAAAAAAAAAAATTTTTTTAACCACATACATATATCGTTTGTAAATCGTGTGTCCAAGTTTGTCCAACAGTTATTTTTATTTGTGCACCCCCCAATTAATTATAATAAATAATTGAAATTTTTCAGGTTTGTGAAGTTGGCAGCACGAAATGCGAATTTTGGAATTTTTTTTTGACATGAATATGTCTTATCCCTGGAGTATACTCAAAAGAATGTGCGGAACGGAAGTCGCCACATTCCTCGACTCATTTTGTTTTTGTTTTGCTTTGTTTATGCTTTCGTCGTCATTGGGTGGACTTTTTTTTTGTTCAATCTGTAACAGCATAATGGCGCGATAAAATATTGGGCGCCACTTATGCGAGGTATTGCCCCCTTAGCCATAAGCCCGTAAAAGCACGACCAAGGAGCCAATACCATACATAAGATATGAAACAAAATTCCGGAACTCCTACGCCGGCCACACGGAGTTATCTAGCTCGCCGGAGGGGACGTGGGGTGTGTGGCCGGGCCTTACCGCGGTTGGTTCACCACTTACCTGTGCCTGTGCAACTTTGAATTCCGCCTCCATCATTTTCCGGTCCTCGCCTGTGCCGTGTCACTGAAGTGCGGTCCCTTGCCAGCTCATAGTCTGGATAACCACCAGCTGACAAGGAAAGGCACTACTTAAGAACCCTGAAAGAGATACATTCCGCCCCAACCATTCCCAAAAAAATTCTAACGCATGGCAATTATCATTTTAATCCTTTAATATTTTCTGTCTGTTACAGGTATCACCAAAAAAATTAATTCAATACAATTCGATATTCATTAACCATAAACCATTCAAATTTCTCACATTCAAACAAAACAGTACTGTACCAGTACGTATACTTCAATAACTACGAAAGGATAAAAAATCACGTCGCCGTGGTACCATTGCGTCGTTCCGTTTTTTTTTTGACGTGACAACGTCTAATAAAACGGTTAGCCGGGATGCCCAAGCGACAAAGTGTCGCATAACCGTGTGAGTGGGCGTGGCTTACGCTGCATTTGTAGTAGTGGCAATGAGTGCCGCTTATCTATATTGTGTTTATATCCCAGCGGGAAAACTAGCAAGTGGTTACCCTGGTAACCCACGAATTCTTCAATGATTTGTGTAAGCGCCTACCAGGTAATCGAAAAATTCTACTGGAAATTTAGGAAAATGGAGGTCTTTACGTTGTAATGAATAGGTAAGCGACTAGGTAATGCCTTGAGAAATACTTTCGTTGGAAATGTGATGTGCTTTTGTCATTCTTTGTCTTTGGCTGGTCAAAGCCTCTCTTCTTGAGTTTATTCCGTCCTTATCAATTTTATAAGATTAATTTATACCACTAACAATGAGCAACAAAATCAAAAAGATGTCTTGTTAGAAAAATCCATACCAAATGTAGCAAAAATGGAATGGTACTTTCGGAAAGCATTGTTTTTATTGCTAAAAAGGGTACCCAGTAATTTATTCTGCATGCCTTACATGGTAATCTGTGTATTCACCTAATACATTTCGCCTCTGAAATAAGTCCTCGTCTGTAATGCCTACTGTAAGTACTTACCGCTCTAGGGCATCCCTATGTAAAAGTAACCTATGATTTCATCACAAAGGTAATGTGTCCATCTCATTACCACCTCGCTTACCTACCCATTACATTTCCCGCTGGGATATTACTGTCATTGTTACATTTGAGAACGAATAAAAAAATAAAAATACTGCAAAATTATATGTATTTTGTGTTTATTATATACTAGCATAAAACCCGCGTGCCTTGCAACGCCTTTAAAAACTGTTTATTATGTGCAATGTTTTCCTTAAAAAACCAACAAAAAAGTCAGCTGTTATTATCCCTAAAAAGGGTTGATTATAGTGCATTTTTTAATAAATATGGTAAACAAATTGCTGCGAATATCACCTCTGCTCAACAAATCTGCAAGTTTTGAAGCAGAGATTGGCATGTATATGTCATCAAGAAAAGTGACATTTTCGGGTTTGACGAACGTTCATTAAGTTTGTTCGCCTATTTACGTGGATGTAAGAAATTATGAAGCAATCACAAATGAATATTAAATAAAGTGAATTTCGAGTCATCCATTCTACGTGATTATAGGGATGCACTGTCAAAATTTCAGCCCTTCAGCTTCAGAGGTTTGGGTTAACCCCATTTCATCCCCTTAGGGGATGCATTTCGAGTAATCGCCTCTTAGTGGATGTCCACGTCATTATAGGGATGCACTGTTAAAATTTCAGCCCTATAACTTTAGCGGTTTGGATAAACCCCGTTTCACCCCCTTAGGGGATGAATTTTGAAAAATCGCTTCTTAGTGGATGTTCACGCCATTATAGGGATGCACTGTCAAAATTTCAGCCCTATAGCTCCAGCGGTTTGGGTAAACCCCATTTCGTCCCCTTAGGGGATAAATTTCGAAAAATCGCCTTACAGTGGATGTCTACGTCATTATAGGGATACACTGTCAAAATTTCAGCCCTATACCTTTAGCGGTTTGTAAAAACCCCATTTCACACAATTAGGGGATGAATTTCGAAAAATCGCTCTTAAGTGGATGTCCACGTCATTATAGGGATGCACTGTTAAAATTTCAACCCTATAGCTCCAGCGGTTTGGATAAACCCTATTTCACCCCCTTAAGGTATGAATTTCGAAAAATCGCTTTATAGTGGATGTTCACTCCATTATAGGGATGCACTGTCCAAATTTCAGCCCCATAGCTTTAGCGGTTTGTAAAAACCCTATTTCACACCCTTTGGGGATGAATTTCGAAAAATCGCTCTTTAGTGGATGTAAACGTCATTATAGGGATGCACTGTCAAAATTTCAGCCCTATAGCTTTAGCGGTTTGTAAAAACCCCATTTCACACCCTTAGGGGATGAATTTCGAAAAATCGCTCTTTAGTGGATGTCCACGGCATTATAGGGATCCACTGTTAAAATTTCAACCCTATAGCTCCAGCGGTTTGGATAAACCCCATTTCACCCCCTTAAGGGATGAATTTCGAAAAATCGTTTTATAGTGGATGGCCACGTCATTATAGGGATGCACTGTTAAAATTTCAACCCTATAGCTCCAGGGGTTTGGATAAACCCTATTTCACCCCCTTAAGGGATAAATTTCGAAAAATCGCTTTATAGTGGATGTCCACTTCATTATAGGGATGAGCTGTCCAAATTTCAGCCCTATAGCTTTAGCGGTTTGTAAAAACCCTATTTCACACCCTTAGGGGATGAATTTCGAAAAATCCCTCTTTAGTGGATGTGAAAGTCATTATAGGGATGCACTGTCAAAATTTCATCCCTATAGCTTTATCGGTTTGTAAAAACCCCATTTCACACCCTTAGGGATGAATTTCGAAAAATTGCTCTTTAGTGGATGTCCACGTCATTATAGGGATGCACTGTTAAAATTTCAACCCTATAGCTCCAGCGGTTTGGATGAACCCCATTTCACCCCCTTAAGGGATGAATTTCGAAAAATCGTTTTATAGTGGATGGCCACGTCATTATAGGGATGCACTGTTAAAATTTCAACCCTATAGCTCCAGGGGTTTGGATAAACCCTATTTCACCCCCTTAAGGGATAAATTTCGAAAAATCGCTTTATAGTGGATGTCCACTTCATTATAGGGATGAGCTGTCCAAATTTCAGCCCTATAGCTTTAGCGGTTTGTAAAAACCCTATTTCACACCCTTAGGGGATGAATTTCGAAAAATCCCTCTTTAGTGGATGTGAAAGTCATTATAGGGATGCACTGTCAAAATTTCATCCCTATAGCTTTATCGGTTTGTAAAAACCCCATTTCACACCCTTAGGGATGAATTTCGAAAAATTGCTCTTTAGTGGATGTCCACGTCATTATAGGGATGCACTGTTAAAATTTCAACCCTATAGCTCCAGGGGTTTGGATAAACCCTATTTCACCCCCTTAAGGGATAAATTTCGAAAAATCGCTTTATAGTGGATGTCCACTTCATTATAGGGATGCACTGTCCAAATTTCATCCCCATAGCTTTAGCGGTTTGTAAAAACCCTATTTCACACCCTTTGGGGATGAATTTCGAAAAATCGCTCTTTAGTGGATGTCCACGTCATTATATGGATCCACTGTTAAAATATCAACCCTATAGCTCCAGCGGTTTGGATAAACCCCATTTCACCCCCTTAAGGAATGAATTTCGAAAATTCGCTTCATAGTGGATGGCCACGCCATTATAGGGATGCACTGTCAAAATTTCAGCCCTATAAATTTAGCCGTTTGGATAAAAGCCATTTCAACCCCTTAGGGTATGAATTTCGAAAAATCGCTTTTTAGTGGATGTAAACGTTATTATAGGGATGCACTGTCAAAATTTCAGCCCTTTTCTAAAAATCGCTTCTTAGCGGATGTCCACTCTATTATAGGGATGCACTGTCCAAATTTCATCCCCATAGCTTTAGCGGTTTGTAAAAACCCTATTTCACACCCTTTGGGGATGAATTTCGAAAAATCGCTCTTTAGTGGATGTCCACGTCATTATAGGGATCCACTGTTAAAATTTCAACCCTATAGCTCCAGCGGTTTGGGTAAACCCCATTTCACCCCCTTAGGGGATGAATTTCGAAAAATCGCTTTATAGTGGATGTCCACTCCATTATAGGGATGCACTGTCCAAATTTCAGCCCTATAGCTCCAGCGGTTTGGATAAACCCCATTTCACCCCCTTAGGGGAGGAATTTCGAAAAATCGCTTTTTAGTGGATGTCCACGCCATTATAGGGATGCACTGTCAAAATTTCAGCCCTTTAGCTCCAGCGGTTTAGGTTGTGCGTTGTCTGTCAGTCAGTTACTTTTTATACAATAGAAAAAAAAAGTAAAGATAAAAAATCCCCTTGCAACTTATTGAAACCCATTTCACCCCCTTCAACCCTTTTTTTCTCCATAAAAAGTAGCCTATGTCCGTCTCCAAGGTCTAAACTATGTCTGTAGCAAATTTCATCAAAATCGGTTTAGTGGTTTAGGCGTGAAAGCGTAACATACAGACAGACAGACAGACAGACAGACAGACAGACAGACAGAGTTACTTTCGCATTTATAATATTAGTAAGGATTGCATGCAACGAATAACAGATAACGAGCAACATGGTAGTTGTCACGTAATAATCGCCACAGCGCGAAGCGCCGTGGCCCGGGGCACCGGTTTTTTTTTACAAATGATATCTTAACTCAAGGATTCAATAAAAAAACTATTTACCTGTAACCAACAAGATCAAAAAAAAATTCTAATAAAGACCAAAGGTAGAAACAAATATAAATAATATTTAAAAGTAACAGTATACGGCAATTAAAATTTTTATATCGTGACAAAAATGAAGCATGATCAAAGATGTTAATTTCTTTTGTGTATGGCTGTGTTTTTTTTGACATGAATATGTCTTATCCCTGGGGTCTATTTGAAAAAATGTGCGGAGACGAAAATCGTTACCATGACTAATTACTGTTTGGCATACTTTTAGAATAAATTTTTGTTTTTTTTTTGCTGTTTTTGTTGTTTTTGTTGGTTTTGTTGTTTTTGTTGTTTTTGCTGTTTTTGTTGTTTTTGTTGCTTTTGTTGTTTTTGTTGTTTTTGTTGTTTTTGTTGTTTTTGCTGTTTTTGTTGTTTTTGTTGCTTTTGTTGCTTTTGTTGCTTTTGTTGTTTTTGTTGTTTTTGTTGTTTTTGCTGTTTTTGCTGTTTTTGTTGTTTTTGTTGTTTTTGCTGTTTTTGCTGTTTTTGTTGCTTTTGCTGTTTTTGTTGTTTTTGTTGTTTTTGCTGTTTTTGTTGTATTTGTTGCTTTGTTGTTTTTGTTGTTTTTGTTGTTTTTGCTGTTTTTGTTGTTTTTGTTGTTTTTGTTGCTTTTGCTGTTTTTGTTGTTTTTGTTGTTTTTGCTGTTTTTGTTGTTTTTGCTGTTTTTGCTGTTTTTGTTGGTTTTGTTGTTTTTGCTGTTTTTGTTGGTTTTGTTTTATTTGTTGTTTTTGCTGTTTTCGTTGTTTTGTTGCTTTTGCTGTTTTTGTTGGTTTTGTTGTTTTGGTAGTTTTGGTTGTTTTTGCTGTTTTTGTTGTTTTTATTGGTTTTGTCGTTTTTGTTGATTTTGCTGTTTTTGTTGTTTTTGTTGCTTTTGCTGTTTTTTGTTATTTTTGCTGTTTTTGTTGGTTTTGTTGTTTTTTCCTGTTTTTGCTGTTTTTGTTGTTTTTGCTGTTTTTGTTGGTTTTGTTGTTTTTGCTGTTTTTGTTGGTTTTGCTGTTTTTGTTGTTTTTGCTGTTTTTGTTGTTTTTGTTGTTTTTGCTGTTTTGTTGGTTTTGTTGTTTTTTGTTGTTTTTGTTGTTTTTGCTGTTTTTGTTGGTTTTGTTGTTTTGTTCTTTTTGCTGTTTTTGTTGTTTTTATTGTTTTTATTGTTTTTGTTGTTTTTGTTTTTGCCATGAATATGTCTTATCCTTGGGGTCTATTCATGTCTACTGTGCCATCGAGAAGCCATGGCACTCTTTTTTTCTATATTTATTGTATATATTTTTTTTTTCTCTGATATTGTGACGTACTCACGAACAAAACATGTAATCAAAAATCTTCAAATGTACTAACATACGACACCTATTTCCATTCGTCCTCGGACAAAGTCAAAGGATTAACTTTCTCTTTATTTCTTCCTGATAAAACCAAAGCGAGCCCCTTAGCGTATTGTAGATAAGGCTCGGTAGCGCTGGGAATGCCTGTTCACCATAACTATCCGTAACTGGAAACGCGTTCACCAGGCGCCGAGTTTCATCAACAGATCTGCCACCGAGTCACTCATCAATAGTAATCTACCGTAAAATACCTCGATGATCAATACTGAAAGGTGGCCGCAATGAAGGCCCCCTTCTTCCATATATATTCCGCACTCCTTCGATATTATGTGGGTATTAACGCTCAATAGTGGGATATTTACCTTTAATACACCGTAACATCACGCGGTGGTTCCAGTAATGCCAAAAATGAAAATCACCAGTGCAGCCAATCACTTCCGTGTTAATACTGCGAAATTTTGTTACTCTCTTGAGAAAATGCGCCGATTTCAGGTTGACAACCAGATGTGCAATTCAATTGATAAAAAGAATAGCACCAAATATCCTCTTTCGAAATTTGCCGCTGGATGTAGAATGACCGCCTTGCTTCACATATGATGCCAGTCCTTTTTGTCTCCGGTAAATGAAAAGCAGGATTCTTCGTCGCTGGTTTCTCGAGCCCTTTTTGTTGATTTTATTTTTTCTTTTTTTTTTGAAGCTTTCTGTTTACTTTTTAGCTTGCCATCAGTTTGGGAGCTAACACGGTAGCCGCCCCTAGTTATTTCGTCACAACCAATATTACACCCGGACAACGAGTTTTTTGTTTTACCAATTTTTTCCGAGCGAAGGGAATTTTATTTCGGTATTCCCAAAAACTGACTCACAAAACTCGGACTAACTCGGACTGATAAAAAAAACTTTCGAGAACTGACCGTCTAAGGCTCGGGACTAAAGGTGCGTTTAAACTATACGAGTTTTTTGCCAGTTATTGCACTGGCAAATGCCAGTGCTGCAGCCAGTGCAATGTAAACATCATGTCAGTGCACTGGTTGGTGCACTGGCACAGCACTGGCATAAACACTGGCACGATATTTCTCGTGCAGTCTAAACACATAAAAACACGCCCTGACGTCTTTCTCGTGAGCACTGGTAACTTTACAAACTTGTTTGTAAAGTTGTACGAGTTAATACGAACGGAGTTGTTTATTTTCCTTAAAGTGTTACCACGAAAATCAAGCAATAAGAAAAAAAATGGAAAGTATTAAAAAAAAGCGAATTTCTAGGACCACAGGCAGTTCTTGGACAAAAGAAGAAATAAAAAATTTAATATCCTTGTACGAAAATTGTCCAGAACTGTGGGATGCTTCATTGGGGACATATAGGAATAGAGATCTGAAAACGAAGTCTCTACAAGATATATGTATGTACATATATCTCTAGGCAAAAAGAAGTCAGTTGTTGTCATTAAATGGCAAAATATAAGATGAAATTCCGATCCAAATAACTTTACCAGTGAACTGGCACTCCCTGTGTAAACAGCATCAATTTCTATTACCAGTGCTCTGGAAAAAAAGTGTCAGTGAAGCACTGGCAATCACTCTGCCAGAGAAATATTTGCCAGTATTCTCTGCTAATGTAAACAGTGTGCCAGTGCACTGGCTGCGAATGCCAGCGAAAACTCGTATAGTTTAAACGCACCTTAAGGCTCTCCCAACGGACCGCAAAAAACTAGTAACCTCCCTGCAAAAACTCTAGGAACTGACTGCCAAATTTTTCTTTCCTGTCTTTTGTTTTTTTCTTTTCGCCGCCTCCTTTTCTGTTCCGAGCAACTTCTCGATTTCATTCCCGACAGTGATTTTGAGTCAGGTAGATATTTAGGGATTTCCAAGCAAAACTGACCGTTACAAATCGCTGCGAGTTCTTGTTATAGTGAGAGAAAATGTCGAGGATTTTTTACTTTGTGTGAGATTTTTTAAACAGCTTATGGGGCCCCCATCCAAGGGCCAACTAGTTTGCCAGGCACAGATTCATTTGCCCATGCCAGAATTCGTTTGGCCAAGCACAGATTCGTCTGTCCATGCCAGAATTCGATTGTCCAGGCACAGGTCGGTTGTCTGAAACTGGCTGGTTTCGGTATCGTCAAATGATCGTCAATTAACTGCGTCGGCTGCAAAAATGGCTGATGCCGTTTGCAGAAGTGACTAGTTTTACTGCGAATTTGATGATTTCGACCACCTGACATTAAAATGATTGCAAGATGGCAGTGCGAATGTGCATTGCCGTACGTTTGGCAATAGTCAATTTGCATTTCCGAACTCTTGATTATCATCAATTGCAATACCGAACGAATGACTATCGTCTACTGCTCTGCAAATGACGTTTCCGAGCGCAGCCAAACGAATTCCGGCATGGACAAACGATTTCTGTCCATGGATAAACGAATTCTGGCATGGACAAACGAATTTGTGACTGGACAAACAAATTCTGGCTTGGACAAACGAATCTATGTCTGGACAAACGAATTCTGGCATGTACAAACGATTTCTGTCCATGGACAAACGAATTCTGGTTTGGACAAACGAATCTGTGGCTGGACAAACGAACTCTGGCTTGGACAAACGAATCTATGCCTGGACAAATGAATTCAGGCATGTACAAACGAATTCCGGCTTGGACAAACGATTTCTGTCCATGGACAAACGAATTCTGGCATGTACAAACGATTTCTGTCCATGGACAAACGAATTCTGGTTTGGACAAACGAATCTGTTGCTGGACAAACGAATTCTGGCTTGGGCAAACGAATCTGTGCCTGGACAAACGAATTCAGGCATGTAAAAACGAATTCCGGCTTGGACAAACGATTTCTGTCCATGGACAAACGAATTCTGGCATGGACAAACGATTTCTGTCCATAAACAAACGAATCTGTGCCTGACAAATATTTTTTTTGCTTATAACTTGTTAACGGTGCCTGGACAAAAAAAATTGGGCTTGGAAAAACTTGGACAAACGATGGACAAACGATCTATGCGGTTGAACTTTTTTTTTGCAAAGTGGTGGTTGAAAAAATTTGCAAAAAACTTTTTTTGCTTGTAACTTGTTAACGGTGCCTGGACAAAAACAACGTTTGCTTGGACAAACTTGGACAAACGATGGACAAACGATCTAACTTGTTAACGGTGCCAGGACAAAAAAAAGAGTGCCATGGCTTCTCGATGGCACAGTAGACATGAATAGACCCCAAGGATAAGACATATTCATGGCAAAAACAAAAACAACAAAAACAATAAAAACAATAAAAACAACAAAAACAGCAAAAAGAACAAAACAACAAAACCAACAAAAACAGCAAAAACAACAAAAACAACAAAAAACAACAAAACCAACAAAACAGCAAAAACAACAAAAACAACAAAAACAGCAAAAACAACAAAAACAGCAAAACCAACAAAAACAGCAAAAACAACAAAACCAACAAAAACAGCAAAAACAACAAAAACAGCAAAAACAGGAAAAAACAACAAAACCAACAAAAACAGCAAAAATAACAAAAAACAGCAAAAGCAACAAAAACAACAAAAACAGCAAAATCAACAAAAACGACAAAACCAATAAAAACAACAAAAACAGCAAAAACAACCAAAACTACCAAAACAACAAAACCAACAAAAACAGCAAAAACAACAAAAACAACGAAAACAGCAAAAACAACAAATAAAACAAAACCAACAAAAACAGCAAAAACAACAAAACCAACAAAAACAGCAAAAACAGCAAAAACAACAAAAACAGCAAAAACAACAAAAACAACAAAAACAGCAAAAGCAACAAAAACAACAAAAACAACAAAAACAGCAAAAGCAACAAAAACAACAAAAACAACAAAAACAACAAAACAACAAAAGCAACAAATACAACAAAAACAGCAAAAACAACAAAAACAACAAAAACAGCAAAAGCAACAAAAACAACAAAAACAGCAAAAACAACAAAAACAACAAAAACAGCAAAAACAACAAAAACAACAAAAACAACAAAAGCAACAAAAGCAACAAAAACAACAAAAACAGCAAAAACAACAAAAACAACAAAAACAACAAAAGCAACAAAAACAACAAAAACAGCAAAAACAACAAAAACAACAAAACCAACAAAAACAACAAAAACAGCAAAAAAAAACAAAAATTTATCCTAAAAGTATGCCAAACAGTAATTAGTCATGGTAACGATTTTCGTCTCCGCACATTTTTTCAAATAGACCCCAGGGATAAGACATATTCATGTCAAAAAAACTTTTGCTTGGACAATCGACGGACAAACGATCTAGGCGGTAAAACATGTTTTTTTGCAGAGTTGGAGTGCTGGTTGAAGAAATTTGCATAAAACTTTTTTTGTTTGTAACTTGTTAACGGTGCCTGGACAAAAAAACTTTGCTTGGACAAACGATGGACAAACGATCTATGCGGTTAAACATTTTTCTTTGCAAAGTTGGGGTAGTGGTTGGAAAAATTTGCAAAAAAACTTTTTTTGCTTGTAACTTGTTAACGGTGCCTGGACAAAAAAAAAACATTTGCTTGGACAAACTTGGACAAACGATGGACAAACGATCTATGCGGTTAAATAATTTTTTTTTGCAGAGTTGGGGTGGTGCTTGATAAAATTTGCAAACAACTTTTTTTGCTTGTAACTTGTTAACGGTGCCTGGACAAAAAAAAACTTTTGCTTGGACAAACTTGGAAAAACAATGGACAAACGTATGAAAAAAAAATCCAAAATTCGCATTTTGTGTTGCCAACTTCACAGACCTCAATCTCTCTGCTGTATTAATCAAAGCAAACTAATATCTAAAGCTCTTCTTGCTACTGCCTTGGTAAATGTTCCAACCAAAGCGGGTATGGCGACACTTCGAGCTCTTGTCGACCCAGGATCAGAAGTGTCCTTCATCAATCAAACTGCAGCAAGACAAATTAATACGAAAGGCTCCTCTGTATCAATGACTATTAAAGGATTAAATAAAGCTGAGTTTTGTTGTGTCCGGATTGTATCCGTGAGTGATAACACTTACCAGAAAATTACTCAGCGTCTGGTCGCAAATGTAATAGGCAGAAATGCCAAAATAAATTCCCTAGTTAATTAGACTAAGCAGTTGGGCACTGCAGATTTGAAGGCAATGAATGCCAAAATGTGAAGAATCACCAGAAAGAAATTAATAAAATTTAAGGCTGAAAGCCAAGTTTATTTTATGACAATCTTAAGGGGGGAGCCTGCTTTAGAGGCTTCAAAAAATCTATTTTTTTGAGGAATTTTTAGGGAAGGAAATAAATATTTAATTGAAACGAAACTTTCAGGTATTATTGTTATATATTTCAACATTTTTCTCAAATTTTTTCATTAACATATATGTCATAATATGCCGGGTACAAGCATTTCGCCGAGGCGCCTCGAGCGTGCATGTGTCGTGTTGGCGGGAAAGATAGGAACAAAATTTAACGTCCTATCGAAACGAGACAAAATTGATTGTATTCAGGATTAAATTCTCTTCTACTTGAACCTAAAAAACCTTAAAAAAAGTTATAATTAACCCACTTTTTAAACAATCTAAGGTGAAATTTTTTTTTCCAAAAAAAATTTTTTTTTTAAGTTGCGAAAAAATTGTTGAATTTCTCACTTTTTTTAGATTTTTTAGGTTCAAGTAGAAGAGAATTTAATCCTGAATACAATCAATTTTGTCTCGTTTCGATAGGACGTTAAATTTTGTTCCTATCTTTCCCGCCAACACGACACATGCACGCTCGAGGCGCCTCGGCGAAATGCTTGTACCCGGCATATTATGACATATATGTTAATGAAAAAATTTGAGAAAAATGTTGAAATATATAACAATAATACCTGAAAGTTTCGTTTCAATTAAATATTTATTTCCTTCCCTAAAAATTCCTCAAAAAAATAGATTTTTTGAAGCCTCTAAAGCAGGCTCCCCCCTTAAAGCAATTCCTCTAAGATCGATAATTGCTTTGCCCTTTTATACAATCTTATTCTACTACAAAGTTCTTAAAATTTAAGAGGGGTATTCCAATACATAAGGGATGGACTTTGGATTTCCAATTTCCAATATCCATCGCTTATGTTTACAATTTCTCCTCCTCGGCAAAAACATAAGAAGGTCAAAAAATATGGTTCAAATAATTTCGACTGCAATAAATTACGCAAGTCGCTTAGTCACCATAATAGCAACAGAATATGTGCTAATGCACTTGTGCAGTGACATGGGTCAAGTTATATTTCACACATGGCCCGTGTCTTGAAATTGCATTTCTCATGCGCATGGGATTCCCGTTGTGTTTTAATTACTTTAACCGGGCGGAATCCCTGACGTAATTATCTGTTCATGGTAACGGTGGTTTCGAGTTCTCATGTTTTTGTTTACATTACATTGGATGGATGTTTAGGAGGTTTTGTGTTTGTTATATAATATCACAACAGTTTACTCAAGCTACCAAACGAATCGACTTTGTAATACAACCAACGGACCCATCCACACAGGTGCAAGTTCCTGTGACGGCCTTAATTGTTCCATCAATCACAAATCTATTACCATGCTCACGGTTACCAATCGAAGGTTGGACTCATTTAGATAACCTTAAGATGGCTGATCACCATTATTATTTGCCGGGGAAAATTGACATATTACTTGGGGCTGAGGTGTATTTATTCAATTCTAATTGTAGATGGAATAGTAAAGGGCCCTCTCGGTACACCTACTGCTCAAAACCTACTGGCAAGACTGAATCAAAAGGTGATGAATCTCGCATACAATCATTTAGTACCCAAGTACACAGTATTACCGAAGAAGGTGATCTTAGTTCAGCATTGCGATCGTTTTGGGAAGTTGAGGAATTACCTAATCAGGTTAAACAAAGTGCTACAGATATAGAATGCGAAGAGTTTTATAAGAAGTCAGTGCGGCGGTTGCCATCAGGCGCATATCAAGTTAAAATTCCGTTTATAAATCTTTGGCTTTTAAACGCTTATCTTCCCTCGAGACAAAGCTGTCTCAAAATCCACACTTATCCTCAGAGTATGCAAAGACCCTAAAAGAATATTTTGATTTCGGCCACATGAAACCTGTAGATCACAATTTATCTTCTTCCTCCTTTTGTCTAGCAGTCGTAGCGAACGGACGTATTTTCCTCTGTGCTCTAAGTACACTTCTCGAATCGTTTTCATTACGAATTTTTAACTTCCCAGTATAGGAAGTTATTGTAATCGGTCCGAAAATCGAAATCGAAAATTTCAACGCATTTTCATCTTTCAAGGTCCCAGGAGCATTTTAAGCAAAAAATTGGGAGGAAGTATGTGTGTGTGTGTGTATGTGCGTACGGATGTGGTCATTTTTTCCTGCACGATATCGCGCGAACCAAAACTGATATCGACTTCGTTGAGGTGTTGTTCGAAGCGTATTAACCGAAATATGGTCTGAAAAGAATTTCATGAAATTCGGTCCAGCCGTTTTGACATGAATATGTCTTATCCCTGGGGTCTATTTGAAAGAATGTGCGGAGACGAAAATCGTTACCATGACTCATTACTGTTTGGCATACTTTTAGGATAAATTTTAGAAGCAAATTAAATTTATATTTAATTCTGCATATTTTTAGGTGAAAATATTATCGAAAGCTTTCTTAAGGTTAGAAAATTTTCGAGACATTTCTTTTGACATGAATATTTGTCGTTTTGCCAAAATGACTGTTTCGAGCACATACATTAACAAGAAGCTATGCTAGCAGCTTTTTGCGTCCAATATCATAGCAGCTTTTTTTTGTTCAATCGCTGCGAGTTCTTGTTCCAAGAGTGAGAAAAAGTGTCCAGGATATTTTACTTTGTGTGAGATTTTTTAAACAGCTTATGGGGCTCATCCAACTAGTTGTCCAAACTGAGTTGTGTAAAAACTTGTTGTTTTGCCACAAACGCTTCAACTGAGTTGATATTTCAACTGTCAATTCGATATTTTATAGGCAATTTGAAAGTTAAATGAAATTGTAGAAAACCCGCGACTAAGTTTTATAATAATAAAAATTGGAGAAAGATGATTTTTTAGATTAATTATAATTGTTTTTAATTATTGATATGAATATTTATATTTTTCATTTAAATTCTAAAAGTATAAATTATGAAAATAATTTAATATTATGTGAACTTTCATAATTTAAATTAAAAATAATGCAAAACTAGTTGGGATGTGGGTTCGACCCTTTCGGTCCACACGATCAACTTCCCAGTATGATGGTTGTTGAATATTATGATTGAATATTTTAATAATAAATGAACAATAGGCAATATAGAATATATGTATAATAACGAGAATTCGTCACAATTGTTTATCAATATTTTCCCTAAAATGTCAAACTAAATGCACGCACTTACAAGATTAGGATGACAGAAAATGTATATAAAATTGATGTATTAATGTTTTTCGGCACCTCAATGGAGTCGATATAGTTTTTAGTTCGCGTGGTGTCGTGCAGATACTGTCAAACTAAATGTGCGCACTTACAAGATTAGGTATTAATGTGTTTCGGCACCTCAATGAAGTCGATATAGTTTTTAGTTCGCGCCGTACCGTGCAGGTACAAAAATCACTTAAGTCATTTAAACCAAAAAACCGCTGGACCGAATATTATAAAAATCTTTTCAGAATATATTGTCGCTAATACGCTTCGAACGGCACCTCAAGTAAGTCAATATCTTTTGTGGTTCGGGCCATATCGTGCAGGTACAAAAATTACTTACACCGCTTAAATAAAAAAACGGCTCGACCGAATTTTATGAAAATCTTTTCAGATCATATTTTGGTTAATACTCTTCGAACGGCGCCTCAACTAAGTCGATATCTTTTATAGTTCGCGCGATATCGTGCAGGTACAAAAATCACTTAAGTCATTTAAACCAAAAAACCGCTGGACCGAATACTATAAAAATCTTTTCAGATTATATTGTCGCTAATACGCTTCGAACGGCACCTCAAGTAAGTCAATATCTTTCGTGGTTCGGGCGATATCGTGCAGGTACAAAAATCACTAACGTCGCTTAAACAAAAAAACGGCTGGACCGAATGTCATGAAAATCTTTTCAGATCATATTTTGGTTAATACGCTTCGAACGACACCTCAACGAAGTCGATATCAGTTTTGGTTCGCGCGATATCGTGCAGGAAAAAATGACCACATCCGTACGCACATACACACACACACACATACTTCCTCCCAATTTTTTGCTTAAAATGCTCCTGGGACCTTGAAAGATGAAAATACGTTGAAATTTTCGATTTCGATTTTCGGACCGATTACAATAACTTCCTTTACTGGGAAGTTAATAAACTTGCAAAAAAATATATTCTTCGAATTCAGGCTTAATTCATCCAAGTAGTTTGCCAAACTGCAATACACACAGTGCAACTAGTTGCCCAAACTCTAGGCCCCGCCCCCATAAAATTAAAAGATTTTGATTTATCCCAACTGAAACCCCAACTGTCAAATCAGTTTGCCAACTGCCCCACACACGATGCGATTCAGTGACAACACAACTCAGTTAGGACAACTAGTTGGCCTGTGGATGGGCCCCATTAGAAAAGGTGTGCTTGAGTCATCCGTCGCGCGATATTTTTGTGTTTTCGAAGCGGGGCGGAATCAGGATCGATATCAGGGAATTTTCTTACTACGCAGTTTGCGGATTGAGTGTGGTGCGGCCCGCGTTTAGAATTTTTGCAAAAGCACAATTTTTTTATTTTGAACGATTTCGTTTCGTGTGTTTGTATTCTGTTACATTGTGGAAAAGGATAAGGTGGTTGAAGGGTATGTATTGAAGCGAGCCAGATATATATTGTTGTGTGCATTCCTTTCGGACCCTCCAGGGGTTCTTTCCAATAAGAACAAGAAGGTTATTTCCAATAAGAACAAGAAACAAATAGACCCCAGGGATAAGACATATTCATGTCTACTGTGCCATCGAGAAGCCATGGCACTTCCCGTCTTTTTTTTGTTTGAGCGACGTAAGTGATTTTTGTACCTGCACGATATCGCCCGAACCACGAAAGATATTGACTTACTTGAGGTGCCGTTTGAAGCGTATTAGCGACTATATAATCTGAAAAGATTTTTATAATATTCGGTCCAGCGGTTTTTTGGTTTAAATGACTTAAGTGATTTTTGTACCTGCACGATATTGCGCGAACTATAAAAGATATCGACTTAGTTGACATGCCGTTCGAAGAGTATTAACCAAAATATGATCTGAAAAGATTTTCATAAAATTCGGTCCAGCCGTTTTTTTGTTTAAGCGGCGTAAGTGATTTTTGTACCTGCACGATATGGCCCGAACCACTAAAGATATTGACTTACTTGAGGTGCCGTTCGAAGTGTATTAGCGACAATATAATCTGAAAATATTTTTATAATATTCGGTCCAGCGGGTTTTTGGTTTAAATGACTTAAGTGATTTTTGTGCCTGCACGATACCGCGCGAACTAAAAACGACTTCGACTTCATTGAGGTGCCGAAAAACATTAATACATCAATTTTATATACATTTTCGTCATCCTAATCTTGTAAGTGCGCAAATTTAGTTTGACATTTTAGCGAAAATATTGATAAACAATTGTGACAAATTCTCGGTATTATGCATATATTCTATATTGCCTATTGTTCATTTATTATTAAAATATCCAATCATAATATTCAACATCCATCATACTGGGTTGATCGTGTGGACCGAAAGGGTCGAACCCACATCCCAACTAGTTTAATCTTAATTTTGAAATGTCGAATTCGTGCAGTGGCTGTAAAAACGTTTTTACTGATCCTAAGGATGTTATCATGTGTTCGGTTTGTGAAAATTATTACCATGCGACATGTTGCCACTTAAAATTGGTGGACAATATAAGAAAACTGGGTCAGAAACGCGAGACGTGGAAATGCGATTTATGCAAGTCCAAACCTACCAATAAAACTAACGCTGAATTTGATGGATTTGCCGAAGCGTTGTTTAAGAAAATGAAGTGCGAGTTGGATAACCTTCGAAAAGTCTCTACGAAAGAAATCAATGAGCTCAAGCAATCAATCCAATTCATGTCGGATAAATTTGATGAGTGCCAAAATAAAATCACAAGTGTACTTAAAGAACTTCAGGAGGTGAAAACTGAGAATATGCTGTTAAAGAGTGAAATATCAAAACTCAAATCCGAAAAAAACTCTTACATGATCATGCACCGCAAAAATAACCTTGTAATCCAAGGAATAAAGGAAACCAAAAACGAAAATCTCAACTCTATTGTTGCGGCTGTTGCAAAAGTTGTTGACCTCAGCCTCAGTGACTCTGAAATAAGTGACGTGTACCGACAGCGCGGGCGGACTGAGTCAACCGGTATCGTAGTGCAGTTCACCAGGAAAAGCATGAGAGACCTATATTTAAACTCCTACAAAGCAACAGTGAGATCTTCCATTGGAAAGCGAGGGATCCCACTAGAACGTGTGCACAAAGATCTGGGTGAAGGTTGTGTTTTTATTAGAGAGCCATCTGACACCTTATACAGCGGAACTTCTGAGCAAAATAAAATCGGCTGTGAAGGACCAAGCAAAGTATGTATCGGTCAACGATGGTCGTATATTAGTCAGGAAAGAAGATAAAGGAAAATTTTTTACAGTAAGAACTGATGATGATGTAGAAACTTTAATTAAGCTAGTTCGGAGCTGAGTAATTATTATTTTTATTGTTTATTATTAATTATTTTTTATTTTTATATTATTGGTTAGTTTTTTCTTTTCTGCAAATGGAGGATTATTTAAATAGCTTAGAAATATATAGAAAAGTTAACACTGTACATCTAGGAAACATTAAGGAATGTAAAGAATTTTTCTTAGATAGAAACATATCGGTTAAGATTTTTCACTTAAATATAAGAAGTATAAATAAGAATTTCGATGATTGCCTTATTCCCTTGAATTATCTTAAAATTGATTTCGACATTATCGTTCTTACAGAAACTTGGATGGATGTTTCTTTCTGTTTTGATTTAGAAGGATATCAGTCCTTTAATAAACCTAGTAAACATAATAAATGTGATGGAGTAGTCGTGTATGTTAAACGTGTATATTCAGTAGATAGATATTTCGGAACTTGAACTCTCTGAGGCGAATGCCCTAAACCTTTGTATAACCCTATGCAAAGATTTAAAGGTTAACGTTACAGCAGTATACAGATCTCCAAGCTTTAATAACCCCATACATTTTATAAATTCCTTGGAAACTTTTTTAGATTTAAACAAAGGGTTAGAAAATCATTTGTTCCTTGGTGATATAAACATAAATCTGAAAGAAGAAAGACCATCAAATGATTGCAACGAGTATTTAGATGTACTCATGAAACATGGATTTTCTGAATACTTAATGGGAGCTACAAGGGTTGGAAAGGGGTCATCTTCCTGCATTGATCACATGTTTTATAAACAAAATAATCACTTCACTTTTAATTCAGGCATCTTCGAAATCTATATAACAGATCATTTCAGCATTGTAGCAAAAATATAATTCACGGAACTAAGCAAGGAATTCAACAATGAAAGGCTGGGAAAAAGAAGTGCCCGCGAAATCAAAAGCATTAACATGGAAAGATTTGTCTCGGAAATATCAAACGAAAATTGGATCTCAGTGTTTAATAATCGCGACCCAAATCTTTCCTCGGACGAATTTTTCAAAATTTTAGAGAGCTATGTTACAGCTTCGACTACTTGTCGTGTCGTACAAGCTAGCTCGAAGATGAGAGCAACAAAACCTTGGGTTACAAAAGGGATATTAACATCTATAAGAACTAGGGATAAACTAGCTAGAATCATAAGGAAGCAACCTTTCAACCAGCAACTTCTCAACAAGTATAAAAACTACAGAAATAAATTGTGTAACCTCATTAAAATAACTAAATCTGCTTATTACCGAAATGAACTTTTTAAATTAAAAGGTAACCCAAAAAAGCTTTGGGAGAAAATCAATGAGATTTCATCCACCCATAAAGCAGATGGTGTGATATCTGAACTTAAAACTAAGAACGGGACTATCACGAAAGATGAGTATGCCATTGCATGCGAGTTAAATGATCATTTCTCAAGTATAGGCGAGAAAATCGCAAATAATGTTCCTACCTCTGCCGTAAACGATATGATCCATATTCCTCAAACACCATTTCGCTATCCTCTAGAGTTTCCACCGATAAGTTGTGAAGAAATATGTTTTCACATAAACAATTTAAAAATAAATAAAGCTCCTGGGAGCGATGGACTTACTGCGGGAATTCTGAAAAGTATTTCACACCTTGTCAAACATCCCCTCTCACATATTTTCAACTTGTCTATAGAAAAGGGAATTTTCCCCAACAACTTAAAATGCGCTGTTGTTGTCCCTTTGCATAAGTTGAGGGCTCATAAGAAAACTTGTGTGTGAGAGCCCTAGCAGTCTTAACTTCTAGTCCAGGCGCTAGAGCAGTGAAAGCTATTACTTTTGGTTATGGCGTGATGTAACGGACTTTTTTGGTGGAATCGGTCAGAAATGATATCCTCAACAATATTTAGGGGGTGCGCAAGCATGAAACTCCCAGGAAAACTTTTGGTAGCCCAAAAACTGAAAAGTTCACTAAAAATTCCCTGTTTTTTGGCTTTTCTTGTTAAATATCTCTTAACGAAGGCTTCTAGGCGAAAAATTTGTTGAGCATGTTTTGTTCGTCATTGAATTTGCTAAAACTTACCCTAAGGTGGATTTTCGAAATTTGAATTTTTGCATTGCAAAATAGCCAAAAACCGCGAAAAAAAGTACCTCACTTTAAAGTTAGCACAAGGAAAGGAGAGACCATTATCATCCAATTTAATTCTGGAATTAGATAGTTAAAGGCATGATTAACTTATATCCAAAACCCGATCACGGTCGGTCAAATAGTTTTTGCATAATGAATTTTGCAATTAAGTGAACTTAAAAAGTTAAATTTGTTACTGCGCCAAAAGAAAAACTCCCATGTTGGTCCTGATTTTTTCACGTATGCTCTAAGACTCTCTTTACAATATCCAATCATTAAAATTTAAATTTTTTTTATGGTTTTTAATTTTTTTAAGATTTTTGGCAAAAAACTGCAACTAAGGCGTTTTTTCCACAAAAATTGCTAACTCGGCGACGCCAGGAATTTCTAGGCGCGTTTCAAATTCGCTCGAAAAAGGACTCAGTTTCTATTGAGCACAACTTTCAATAAAATATTGTTAAACATAATTTCTTAAACAAAATAGAAAAATTACCGAATTTTGTTTGAATTTTTTTGTTGTTACTAGCTCAGACGTGGTGCGGCTTGCTGCACGGAACGTTAAAACATTTAAAATTAATCCAAAACTTCAAAATTAAAATCTTCATAACTAGTGAACAAGACAAAACTAATATAGTCTTGGCCTTAGTCTGGGGCCTGCCGGGCTTTATGGCTGGCTGGATGGCCGTTTTTTTTTTGTGGAAAAATGTTGTCTAGGTCGGTATCCACTGAAAGCATTTTTTTAAGTACTCATTTCCGACTCTAAAACGGTCATCGGCTCCGGACACGCATATGCCTTTTTCCGCGTTTTTGCCCATATAGAGATCTATTACAAATCAGACAGAGCTCCTCTTGATCGTCCATTTTTAAGATACTGATATTTAGCCCCTAAAAAATTAAAATACGATGAAAAGTTAATATTTCGGTCCATTTATTACGCTAACAAGTAAATTCAAGACGCTCCCACGTGACTCATATAGCACTGCAAACAGAAGTTAAATATCGCTCATTAAATAAAACAATATCATAACTTAAAAAGGCCCCATTTGTAGTTATTACTATACGTGCAATGTACTTTCTAAGAGTTTTCGACTGCAAAACAGTTATTAGACTGTTTGTTACTACGTACGTATCTCACGAGCTTTTAGAGGAACGGGGAAGTGGAGATGAAGCCCTTCATCATCTCCACTTCCCGTTTCTTCAAAAAATCTCGTGAGGAACGGTCGTAGGAACGAGCAGTCTAATCACCGTCCAAGAAAGTCGTTATTGTAACATTAAAACTGGCCTTTAGGGGGCATTACTGTCGTACTTGTGTCACAGCGTTATAGTTATGCCACTCTTCTCACAATCATTTTTGTCAGTTTTCGAAATACTTACATTGAAAGCACACTGAACTTGTTATGATTACTTCCTCTTTTGCTCTCAATTGCGATTCCCCGTGGGAAGTTATTTTGTAAAATGGCTCTAAAGGACAACAGCCAACCAACATAGTAGGTAGTAGTAGACATAGAATATGAGCCTGTATCATAAATGTCGACGAAAATCCAAGACCAGAGATAACATAATACTCCGTATAAAGATGCGACAGCTAGAACAAAAAACCCGAACGCTTTTTGCCTCGGCAGGCCTCTGAGATTGCCTCCCTCTTAGCAACATGCAACATTTAAAGTGTCCAGCAGCACTGCGAGGCGAACGTGGTCATGGTCCGCAGCACAAGACATGCGGTGAGTTTGTGGATAGGGAAGCTAGAATTTTAGGGGGGCAAGGAAAGGAGCACACAACAGAATGTTTTCCGCAACATTGTCATTTTTCGACGTTTTCCTCTAGTGCTACATTGAAGAATTGTGCTGGAGCTTTGATTTGATTCCTTTGCGGCGCACAGTGAGACACGGCAGGCTCATTTTTTGGACAAATGATAATTCCTAAGTCTGGATGGAAGTAATGAAACGCAAATTTTTTTTAAACCATTAGTTATAAAATTGCCTGTAATTCTGTCGAGACCGAATTTTGAAAAAAATAAATATGGTTTATATATGGCAGACATAAATTATGTATAATTTTAAACAATCAGATAACATTTTAATTTACTTACAATATTTATATCTGTGATATTGAGTTTTTTTTTTTTTTTCAAATTTCTAAATTCGGTCTCGACAGAATTTGAGGAATTTTTCTAATGAATATGTAGTTTAAAAAAATTTTAAGTGTCATTAATTCTTGGCAATTATCGTTTGTTTCAAAAAAGATCTATTTGCCCTGCCCCACTGTGCGGCGTGGGGTAATAATTTGAGCGATTTTGTGCACATGAGATTTACATGGCTATAATTAGGTTTGTACATAATTCCGCTTTAGAAGCAAATGGTGGTAGAGCAAAATGGGTTGAACACCAACGCATAATATTAAAAGTAATTTTGATTTTTGAGTGACCGTCTGTCCGTTTTGGCCCATCTCTGCTCGTTTGTCCTGAACGCATTTATTTAAAGAACTGAAATTTTGTACACGGCGTTTTAAAAAAAAATTATAGTAATTATATTTATTTTCATCTGTGGTATATGTAATAACATTGGTTTGAGACCAATTATAACTATTCTTCTTGCTATAATAAAATTGTAGATTTGAGTTGGAAAAGGGCTAGATCACGTGACCTTAATTGGGTTGGCATCAGTGGCAAGCATTTAAGCAAGAATTATTTTCAGGGGGGTTATAAGTCGAGTCCTGAACTTTAAACATTATCTTTCGGTAACTATATAATATAACGTTTAGTTATGTTTTAACAGGAATAAGACCATAAGAAATGTTTTAGAAGAATTCAGGGATTAGCTATTGACATATGTACATGATCAATGGTTCCAGAGCAATGCTTGTGGAAAAGTCATAGTTCTACGTTTCTACGTTTTTCAGCAAATTGGTTAATTACTTCCTTAGCCGCTACGGTAAATATTAAAAAGAGCAAGACCCTTCAGCCACATTAAAACCAAGTTTTTTAAACCTTACCCTGTAGTGATCACAAGTGACCCAGAATTGCTCTAGACTGGCCTTAAAGGATCGGGCTAATCATTCGGGGTATGATATGTCAGAATGAGCGAAAGTGAGATCTGAGTTCGGTTTACATTCAAACAGCGAGTTTTCCGAATAATAATAATAATAAGAAATGGAATATTAAAATAACTTTGGGAGTCGGCTCACCAAAGCAGATCCTCACATACATACATGTGGTTATATGTATATCTTTGCGCTGAATGTACTACCAAAATTGCAAACTGATATTATAAATGTTTAAGTTGAATTTTTTTATAAGACAAAAGACGTTCCTACGCCTTTGGTTGCCATGCCAAATTTGTAGCTTTTTCGAGAATCTACTACAAATAATAATTAAAAAATAATCTAAATACATATATGTATATAAAAATGAATAATTGTTTTGTGTGTAATCGCTGTCTGACAATATGGCCGTATGAAATGACTGTTTGAGAGTTGTTGGTGTTAGAAGACCTCAAGACCAAGGTGCTTGAAAAAAATTGTCGATAATCCTATTCAAAATTTTACGAAATCGGTGTGTTTTTAAAAGAAATAAAAAAAGTGAAATCGTTCTGTAAAAAGGAATGCAGCAGAGATAGTGGTGTCTAATTGCAAACGCATTAAATGAAACGTAGCTGCGGTAGCGTACACGGATCAACCCTCAATATTTCGTCGGTTTGTTATCATACTCTCGAGTACATGGGTGTGGATTTACTAAGAGTAACTTATTACCCTTATACGGGATATCCATGTTAATGCGCGAGTAATGTTTCTTTATCTATGCAGCATTTGTGCATGAATTAGTTTTCACAAAAACAAATTTTGTTGTGCAAATTACAATACTTCACTCTTTTCCTTTTGACCGAATTTTTATGTTAAAATTGACTTTGTTTAGTAGTTTAGGACAAAATCTTATGTGAAAAAGAACAAATTCCAAATCTGGAAGTTGGTACATACAACCGAACAGCTTACAATTTTCGACTGGTGGAGCAAAACAAATTCGATACAATTCAAACGAACGTTGGGAAATCGCGGGCAGTTTACATGCACGCACATACTTCCACACATTGTGTTTTTGTGTGGGAAAATATATGACCGCCAATATGATTATCCAGATTTGTTCATAACTTTTACTTGCAATCCAGAATGGGAGGAGATTGAATCTCTATAACTCCCCGGTCAATACCCAATGGATCGTCACGGCATAACAGCACAAGTTTTCAAACAAAAATTAAGACCTCTCATTGGTTTGATTGTAAAAAAGTAGTTGTTGGATATTCTCAGTTGAGTTGCAGAGACGTGGACACGTGGACTTTCTAAATGGTGGTAAAATAACACCAGATGATCGATGAGGTTATTTCGGCAGAAATTCCTTATGAAGCTGTAGGTCTCGTTTGCAGCACTGTAGGAATTAAATTCAGGAATTAATTTGATCTTCAAAAACCACCATCAAAATGAAACCAAATATTTTTGTTATATAAATTCTTTATTCTCTTCACTTCGGACAGGTCTTTACTTAAATTCATTTTGATTCACTATTACTTGTATGGTTGTCTTTTCTTTCCTTTTTAGGATTCTTAAATTTTTCTTTTTGTTTAGTTCAACTGTAAACAACTTTATAATAATTTTATTTTCTTACTTAGCCTCGTCTGCCTTGGTTCTCAAGGCAAGACTCCTTGGCTAAGTAAGACCGGAAATAGTAGGACAATGTCCCTACATAGCTACTGATTCGTGATTGCTAAAACTGATAACAAAAGCGTGATTTTGGAATAATAGAGTTAACCCTTTCGGTGCACTTCTCAGCTGGACTGAGAAAGATTTACCACTGCACTGTGGCTCAGCTGAAGCATGCAAACATAAAAACAATAAAAACAAACATATATATAAATATATATATAATAATAAAAAAACCGTGCAAAATTAGTTACAATAAATTTCACTATTACAGCATGCAATGTAAATGTAAATTCTGCCAATACTGGCATGCTTTAAAAATTCAAAAAGAAGTGCCTGGGATGTGCTGTCAATGCTCCACCAAATATTCCAATTATTTTCTACTACTTTTATTTCGCTATGATGAGTGCAGTGAGTCGTACCGGATTCCTCCAAGTATCATCTATAAATCGATGGCATAACAAAACTAACATTCTTTTGTCTCTTGAATATTAAAAAGTCTTAAACAAAATCTTCAAAAGCATGAATGGAATGAATAGCACTTGCTTTCTTTTTATACTACATATTACAATCCGCTTTTTATTATTATTTTATTTGTTTTCATCTTTTTTTTTTATCGTGTATAAAATTAAAATAATATTCTTTTGCTCAAATCTTTCGTCGCGGTGACGGTCTACAAAATAAGATATCATTTAGTAAATAAAAGGAAAAAATACATTATAATACTGTTTAAAAAATGTATTATTCTTGAATTATTTTGAGTTTAGGATGCGAAGATTTGCTGGAATTACTAAGGTTTTTGGTACTCCACAAGCAATTTTTCTTTAAAAGAACATCAACAAATTTATCAATAGCTTCTAATCTATGCTGAAAACAGGAATGGTATGTAGAAAACCATTCAGAAAAAAATTCTGTTCGGTTGGTTTCTTCTATGCATTTGTTGATTATCATCCTCTTAATGTTAATGATATGTGGTGTTTTCTTGAAAGTATGTTTAAAAACTGCTAGATGTATTTTAGTTATTTCAAAGAAATTGTCTGTGGGCGCGACAAGACTTCCGAAATCAGATTTATTGGAGTAGTTCTTATGATATAAGAAATACTCAGAGGGATGACATAATTGAATTCTTTCATCAGATTTCACCATTGCTTCCAGACACTTCGCACAATTGTTAATTTTTGGAAGCAATTTTAAAATTATGTAGCCAGCAAAATATCTCAGTGAGAGACCTTCAGTGTTAGCGTCATCTTCCATTATTTTCGGATCAATATTCTCCACAATAAAATCATCTTCATGCATGTCCAACTCTTCATTTTCTCTATTAACTTCTTTACTTTTATTTAGTGCATTGCTGGAAGAAGTATATGTATTGTTTTCTTCAATTTCTTTCAAAACATCGACAATAATGATCTCGTCATTGTCGTCCTCACAATTTTTCAATTTATTGCTGCCAATAGAACTTAACATTTTGTTTGAAATTATTCGGGCCAAGATGTACATAATTTCATTCACTGATGGGTTTCTATTTAAGCCACCTTTATTTCTGATTAAACCAAATAAGTTTTCTATTACGTCTTGGTTTACTTTGTAAGTCAAAAAAAAGTTAATGCTATCGTACATATTAAATATATCTTGTGAAAGGGCTAAAATACCAGTAATACTTTGGACTAAACCATTAAAACAATAATTTCTTTGCCTCCCTTCTAGTTTTATTGACGTTATATATTCAATCATTTCTTCCAGGAATTGCTTTACAGGCCCTTCTCTTCTTAATCCGGCCTTAAAAATATTTCTACAAAAAGGATTTTTGCTGTTTAAGCAATCAAACAATTTGTCTATTTTTGTAATGAATTCAGCTGTGGATTTTGCCTTTTTACTAGCTTCTTCAGAAAACACTCCAATTTGTTCAGCAGATTTGATTGCTGCCGCACAAGTGCGACTGAACACTTGCACAGCTAAAGAAACATTCATCTTTTCCCATTTATTTGGACTGCAATGTTTTTCCGTAAGCTTATGGCCCATTTTTGTCACATTATTTTTCTCCATATTAACCAACTCTTCTATACATTTCCACGTAACTGGACCATCAATCGTGCATAAATCGGTCTTCAACAAAGTATTCCTAATTGATTTAATAAGATGAGGTACATCATATAATGCATAATAGCGCTTTTCTTTGAAATTAAAATATGGCTTTAATGTTGTTACGCCTAATCGGGAGAAACAATTTCTATTATTTGGCCCTTGATCGCATACCACCCCTCTAATATTTAACCCGATATTAGAACAGCATTCTAGAATTTCTTTTAATTTATGTGACAAACTTTCCCCAGTGATACTGGTTTCTGTAACGTAGTATGCAATGATAAATTTCCAGTTGGATAATATTCCTCTTGCCATGAAGAGACAAATTTCTTTTCCAACCGCGTTCCGTATTTCTTTATATCCTAAATTTTCAAAACCAACTATTTGATCCAATTTAGTATTATATGTTAGATTCCGCCTTATAGCGATTTCATCTAAAATTAATACGGACTCTCTGCTTTCAGCAGACCATTCCAATATATGTTCCCGGAAGGTTTCAATAATATTTTCATTTATACCAGGGGGAATGCATTTAATAGGCAGCCATCTTTGTATTGACCGTGTAGAAGGCAAATTAAATTTCAATGAATCTCTCATATATTTGTACGAGGAAGAGGATATATAATGTATGCACTGTGCTAACAATTTCTCTTTTTCATTCCATATAGTATTCGACTTTAAAATCATTTTCGAAAAATCTTTGCTTTCTTCGGAAACAAAGGGTGTTTTATCGATATGATAATTAAGTGTTCTCTTACACATTTTCTTTAAGTGCTCCATTTTGATTATTTTTTTTTCATTCCTGAAGTTTTTCGACCGCTTTTTGTTACCAACTGTCTTCATTTTTCCTTTCAACCCTTTATATTTCTTCAACAAACCCGAATATCGTTTGCGGTAGTAACATACTTTTTTTTCATATTCCAAACATTGTTTGCAGAATATGTTTGCGGGCTCAATACTTAATTGTTGATAAGGGGGCTCTAAAACGGATAAATCCCGTAATTGCAATTCCGAGTCTGAATTCCTTCTTTCGTATGTTTTCCCTGAAAAATTGACATGAAGCCTTTCTTCATATTCATTAGTTGAAGAGTTTTCAAATATCAAGGAAGGAATTGAACCTATTTTTAATTTCTTTTTACCAAAACAATTATTATCGAAATGTTTTGAGCAGACATACGCATGTTTTATTGTGGGCGGGGACGTTAATTTACAAGCAGTCATCCATTTATGGAAAGCACTTGTCCCAGAGTTTGGAAACCGAAAGAATTTCAAACTGGGCTCAGTACGTTTCTGCGCTTTGCAACTTTCGATGATGCAAACAACTCCCCAGATTTTGCGACTTTTTGGCATTTTTAAAAAAAATTAAAATTTAGTGTCCAAAAATCTACACTCACAATATACATACAACAAAATACCTACTTAAAGCCAAAATTCTACTTTTAAACCAATAGCGAAAATTCAGATAAAACAAAATAAAGAATACTTATCTTAATTCGTTTCCAGATCAATAGAGTTATTCAATTTCGAAATACCAGAAAATTAAATAATTACCGTTACCAAAACCTCAAGTATATACCTATGTACCTATTTTATTTTAAAAATTTCGCAAACGCTCTCACCAAGAGTTTTAAATCAAGTGAGTTAGAAGGGAATCTGGGACAATCGTTAAAAAAATATACCGAATGTTCTAAGAAATAGCCAGAATACAAAAATCCAGCACAGAGGAAAACGTCGAAAAATGACAATGTTGCGGAAAACATTCTGTTGTGTGCTCCTTTCCTTGCCCCCCTAAAATTCTAGCTTCCCTATCCACAAACTCACCGCATGTCTTGTGCTGCGGACCATGACCACGTTCGCCTCGCAGTGCTGCTGGACACTTTAAATGTTGCATGTTGCTAAGGGGGAGGCAATCTCAGAGGCCTGCCGAGGCAAAAAGCGTTCGGGTTTTTTGTTCTAGCTGTCGCATCTTTATACGGAGTATTATGTTATCTCTGCCAAGACCCTCTAAAAGTATGCGGTAGGTACCTACGTATTTCTTATAATGACAACGTAATGATTATTAAATTCTTTTATTTAACTTGCACTGTTTGTCGTCAAATCTTGGAAGTTAAATTTGACCCACTTCCCGGTTTCGGATAGAGCTGAAATTTTGCATACACGTTTAGTTTGGATGACAATGCAATCTGGCCATTTTGTAAAAATATCAAGATAGCGGTTCCAAAATGGCGCCCGCTTTTATTTTACTTACACTGTTTGTCGTCAAATCTTGGAAGTTAAATTTTACCCACTTCCCGGTTTCGGATAGAGCTGAAATTTTGCATACACGTTTAGTTTGGATAACAATGCAATCTGGCCATTTTGTAAAAATATCAAGATAGCGGTTCCAAAATGGCGCCCGATTTTTGAAATTGTGCTCCGCGGCCCTTTGAAATGGGTATCAAATGAAAGGATATGACAGGTTGAACACAATAAGCTATGTGGCGTCATTCCAAATTCAAAATGGCGGACAACACTTACACTGTTTGTCGTCAAATCTTGGAAGTTAAATTTGACCCACTTCCCGGTTTCGGATAGAGCTGAAATTTTGCATACACGTTTAGTTTGGATGACAATGCAATCTGGCCATTTTGTAAAAATATCATGATGGCGGTTCCAAAATGGCGCCCGATTTTTGAAATTGTGCTCCGCGGCCCTCTGACATGGGTATCAAATGAAAGGATATGACAGGTAGAACACAATAAGCTATGTGGCGTCATTCTAAATTCAAAATGGCGGCCAACACTTGCACTGTTTGTCGTCAAATCTTGGAAGTTAAATTTGACCCACTTCCCGGTTTCGGATAGAGCTGAAATTTTGCATACACGTTTAGTTTGGGTGACAATGCAATCTGGCCATTTTGTAAAAATATCAAGATGGCGGTTCCAAAATGGCGCCCGATTTTTGAAATTGTGGTCCGCGGCCCTCTGACATGGGTATCAAATGAAAGGATATGATAGGTAGAACACAATAAGCTATGTGGCGTCATTCCAAATTCAAAATGGCGGCCAACACTTACACTGTTTGTCGTCAAATCTTGGAAGTTAAATTTGACCCACTTCCCGGTTTCGGATAGAGCTGAAATTTGGCATACACGTTTAGTTTGGATGACAATGCAATCTGGCCATTTTGTAAAAATATCAAGATGGCGGTTCCAAAATGGCGCCCGATTTTTGAAATTGTGCTCCGCGGCCTTCTGACATGGGTATCAAATGAAAGGATATGACAGGTAGAACACAATAAGCTATGTGGCGTCATTCCAAATTCAAAATGGCGGCCAACACTTACACTGTTTGTCGTCAAATCTTGGAAGTTAAATTTGATCCACTTCCCGGTTTCGGAGAGAGCTGAAATTTTGCATACACGTTTAGTTTGGATGACAATGCAATCTGGCCATTTTGTAAAAATATCAAGATGACGGTTCCAAAATGGCGCCCGATTTTTGAAATTGTGGTCCGCGGCCCTCTGACATGGGTATCAAATGAAAGGATATGACAGGTAGAACACAATAAGCTATGTGGCGTCATTCCAAATTCAAAATGGCGGCCAACACTAAATTGCGGAAAGCTTATAATATACTAAAAAGTAGAAAATATAACCCATCAACTTCCAATTTTGCACACACTCGTAGTTCGGGTGGTTAATGTGTATGAATGATGAGATGAATAGTTGAGTTAAGGGTGAGTTGATAATAAAGAAGCAATACACGTTACAAAAAATCACAAACAAACACAGAGATGCTGCTGTCAACTAAATTCAACTACTCAAATACTGAACTCATGTCCGTATGCATAATTTCAACTTAACCCAGGTAGCAGAGCTGAGTCGAGTTCAGTCAACCTTAACCCAACTCGACTCCCGTTTACATGTACTTAGACTTGGGTTCAACTTGAGTTCAACTCATCATGTATAAGTACTAAATGCAATCTGACCTTTTTGTAAAAAAATCAAGAAGACGGTTCCGAGATGGCGGCCGTTTTTACAATTATGTTCCACCGAGCCCACGACATGGGTATCAAATGAATACTGTAAACTGTGTGACGTAATTTTAAATCTAATAGAATTGCCATCATAAAATGGCGGAATACATATAATAAACTAAAAAGTAGAAAATAAAATAAATGGTTAAAAAATTTTTTTAAAAAAAATTCTTTTAATTAACTAAAAAAATGTACTGAAAAGTAAAAAATAAAAAATATTTTAAAGAAAGCGTGAAATTTCAATTTTAATGAAAAAGTTAATTAAAAGAATGGCGCATTTTTCATCAAAAAATTTTGTTAGAATTTGAAATTAACAAAGCAAAAAATTGAGGGTTATTGTAAATCTCACGCGATTTACAGTTATATTTTCAATTTTTGATGAAAAATGCGCCATTCTTTTAATTAACTTTTTCATTAAAATTGAAATTTCACGCTTTCTTTAAAATATTTTTTATTTTTTACTTTTCAGTACATTTTTTTAGTTAATTAAAAGAATTTTTTTTAAAAAAATTTTTTAACCATTTATTTTATTTTTAAATCAAAACCTATTACAAACGAACTTTATTGCATTTAAGTCCTAGTTGCAATGCAATGCTGTGAATGGTATGTTTGGGACGAGTCAAACGGTCATCGGTCAGTCATACGCAGTCCGATGCCTTGGCATAAAATAATTAACCCATAATTTTTTTTTTTTCAAAGGGCACACCCAGAATGAGGGTGATTAGGCCCATTCACTCATTTACTGAGTTTCCATGAGAGTTCAACCAGAGTTGAACCCGAGTTGAACTCCATGGAAACAGTCGCAGTCAAGAGTTTTCGTTAAAGATTTTCAACTCTGCTCAACTCAACGAAAATAGGTAGATTGAACAGAGTTCACGCACACAACTACAAACGGAATTGTCAAATATTAAAAAAGTCAAAATGTCGCGCCTGTTTATAACATTTCTGTTATACAACGAACACAATAAATTAATTTTATGGTCCATGATTACTATTTTATAATAACAAAAATATTACGTCAAATTTAAAAACAGCTGCTTGCTTAATACAAGTACACATTCAGCTGTCTGTACACAGGCAGAAAAGTCAGCCATGGAAACGCATAGAGTTAAGTCGTTGGGTTGAAGTGTCATTTCAACTCAAGCTCAACTCAACTCGACTCCCATGGAAACTCGGTAATTGAACGACATGTAAAACGTCAGTTTAAATTGCCCAATTCGAGCTGCAAAAAAGCAAGAAGACCCTTTCATTGTAAACGAGTCGTGCCACGAAGATTTTTACGATCTCAAGTGCTGTTTTATTTAATGAGCGGTATATCGGACCTTAGTTTATAATGTCGACCTTATATTTGAAGTTGTATAAAAATAAAATAGTACTTACTGAAGTGAATTCCCCAATCTGCAGCAGTATTTCTTCGGCAGTAGTAGAACCGGTATTTTAGGAATTAGCGTAAGGGAACTGTAATAACCTGCTCACGAGAAAATTTCGACTTGAAAACTTAAAGCATACTATACTTTATTCGCTTTCGCCTACTTTTACTCGGGCTCTGCAAGTATAATTTATCGACACAAACATCGATATTTCCGTGTAAAGTCAAGTAAGTCCCAGCGGGAAATGACTAGTTTTGCGAGGTGGTAATAAGCTGGTTACTTTTACATAGGGAGTCCTAGGGTGGTAAGTACACATCGTAGACATTATAGACGAAGACTTATTTCAGAGGTGAAATGTATTAATTAAATACATATATTACCATGTAAGGAATGCAGGATAAATTACTGCTACTCTTTTCAGCATTGCTTTCCGAAATTACCATTCCATTTCTGCTACATTTGGTGAGGATTTTACCAGCAAGAAATCTTTTTGACTGCACTTTGTCGGAATAAACTCAAGAAAAGAGGCTTCGACAAAACAAAGACAAAGAATAATAAAAGCACATTACATCTCCAACTAATATATTCCACAAGTCATTAGCTAGTTGCTTACCTAGCCATTACAATGTAAAGACTTCCAATTTCCTAAATTTCCAATAGAGTTTTTCGATTACCATGCAGGCCGTTACACAAATCATTAAAGAATTCTTGGGTTACAAAAGTAACCCCTCGCTAGTTTTCCCGCTGAAGTTACTCGCGATGAAAGAATACCAGTGTAGATTAACTTGAAGAACTGGCTCTTCTGCTGCTGAATGAATATTAGTCTAGAAACTCACAATGACATCCTTTGTATTGTACAATTTTACTAACACCACGCTCTAAGCAACTACTCGGCCTCTACTAGTCTGAAAAAAATTTGTCCATATCGATTCATCCAGTAAAATTAAACCTTTTTGATTCCTTTTTGAAATATAAAAAAAAGCAGTTAAATTGGTGCAATAGAAACTGAGTCCTTTTTCGAGCGAATTTGAAACGCGCCTAGCATTCCTGGCGTCGCCGAGTTAGCAATTTTTGTGGAAAAAACGCCTTAGTTGCAGTTTTTTGCCAAAAATCTTAAAAAAATTAAAAACCATAAAAAAAATTTAAAAACCAGAATTTTAATGATTGGATATTGTAAAGAGAGTCTTAGAGCATACGTAAAAAAATCAGGACCAACATGGGAGTTTTTCTTTTGGCGCAGTAACAAATTTAACTTTTTAAGTTCACTTAATTGCAAAATTCATTATGCAAAAACTATTTGACCGACCGTGATCGGGTTTTGGATATAAGTTAATCATGCCTTTAACTATCTAATTCCAGAATTAAATTGGATGATAATGGTCTCTCCTTTCCTTGTGCTAACTTTAAAGTGAGGTACTTTTTTCGCGGTTTTCGGCTATTTTGCAATGCAAAAATTCAAATTTCGAAAATCCACCTTAGGGTAAGTTTTAGCAAATTCAATGACGAACAAAACATGCTCAACAAATTTTTCGCCTAGAAGCCTTCGTTAAGAGATATTTAACAAGAAAGGCCAAAAAACAGGGAATTTTTAGTGAACTTTTCAGTTTTTGGGCTACCAAAAGTTTTCCTGGGAGTTTCATGCTTGCGTACCTCCTAAATATTGTTGAGGATATCATTTCTGACCGATTCCACCAAAAAAGTCCGTTACATCACGCCATAACCAAAAGTAATAGCTTTCACTGCTCTAGCGCCTGGACTAGAAGTTAAGACTGCTAGGGCTCTCACACACAAGTTTTCTTATGTGAGGGCTAACTTAGACCATAGTTTGTAAATTAAATCAATATGTACATATTTTTATAAGCTGCAATAAAATAAAAAAAAAAATATGCCTCATCCTTCTGTTATTAAGGATACCACCACCTCAAAAGTACGTGTAGTCTTTGATGCGTTAGCTAAAACCTCTAATGGTTGATCATTAAATGAATGTATGCCTTCTGTTCCAGTTTTACAAACCGATCTTTATTCCATTCTACTCAAATGGAGAAAATTTCAGTTTGCTATGTCAGGGGACATAGAGAAAATGTATCGGATGATCCAGCTACATCCGTCGGACATCACCGTATCCTTTGGCGACCAACAACCTCTGAACCAGTCAAGGAATTTCAAATGACTCGTGTTACTTTTGGGAGTACAGCTGCTCCTTATTTAGCAATAAGGACGCTACGTCAACTAGCTGAAGATGAACAAAAAAGGTTTCCCAAGGCCGCCCAGGCGATAACTCAAGATTTTTATGTGGATGATGCCATAACTGGAGCAGATTCAGTCTCGCTTTTTCATTATACAAGGCATTATGGCATTCAGGAGGCTTCAACCTTCGAAAATGGTCATGTAACAACAATGAAATTCTCGCAACGATACCGGAGGACAAACGGGAATTAAAACCAACCCTTACGTTTGCCCATGATGACAAGGTAAAAGCATTAGGTCTGATTTGGCATCCAAAATTTGATTATTTTACCCTGCAATACCCAGAGATTTCAGCTGGGTCCTCTACCAAAAGACAGATTTTATCTTGTCTAGCAAAGCTTTTTGATCCATTAGGTTGGATCTCTCCATATGTGATTAAGGCAAAAATTTTGATACAAAGCCTCTGTCTTCTTGGCTCATCTTGGGATGAAATATTTCCTACATCCATACAAAGGGATTTGCAAGAGTTTTAGTCAATTTCCACAAATCGCTTCACTTAAGGCTCCCCGCTGGCTCCAAACCAACGCATCTTCGAAAAACCAACTTCATGGATTTTCTGATGCTTCGCAATAAGCTTATTCTGCCACTGTTTATGTACGGATCATTGAAGATCAAGGTTTTTCCCAAGTTAATCTTCTGACAGCCAAGTCTAAAGTTGCACCCGTAAAACCGATGATCCTTCCACGTTTGGAGCTTTCAGGAGCACATCTCTTGGCCAGATTATTGAATAAGTGCCAAAGAGAATTAAATTACTCTGCCATCACCACCTTTGCTTGGACAGATTCCACCATAGTCTTCAACTGGGTTCAATGCTCACCTCATAAACTTAAAACCTTTGTGGCAAACAGAGTCAGCCAAATACAAGAGTTAATTCCATCAGTCAATTGGCGTTTTGTACGATCGAAGGATATCCCGGCAGATTGTAATTTCCGCGGCTTGAATATTTCTAAATTAAAATGCTTCGGACTTTCCCGCACAGCCATAAAAAGCCTCAAAGAAAATCGGAAAGTTTTTAAATTCTACTGTGTAGACTGTAAGTCTATAGCCTTATTACATATGTATCATGTTGGCAATTAAGTCCAACAACGATAATTTAATAACTGAAACCGTCAACGATATGAAAGCCTGCAACGATAAGACGCTCAACATGGTCAAAAGCTCACACCAACGGCTGGAAAACATCGATGAGCTTTCGTTCGCAATTGATCGTATCGAAACGAATTATGACACCAGTTCTAACAATTTTAAAATGACTAAATGCCGGCTGGACACTTTCTCCAACAAAGATGATATATCCAGCAAATCGATTGACGACTTTTCAAAATTAATGAAATTTAGCTTGAAATTGAGTACGATCAATGCAAGTATTAAAAAAAATAAAGTTAAATATGAAAAATAATGCTTGCCCAGACAACAACAACCAGGACCTCACTATTTTGCTATCCAAAATCGGCGACTACCTCGAAAAGCTCTCTCCCCTCGAGCACAAAATCTCGGAACTTAAAATGGATTCAAAGACTCAATTGGATCATGTGGAGTCGGAATTATACATCCTGAGATCATCGTTGATAAAAAGTGAAGTAGAACTTCCGGTGCTCAAAGTGGCTGCATCTGCGAATGCTGGCCTAAATGAGCGGAAAATGTCTCTCTGTGAAGAATTGGAGAATGATCGCGTACAAAGCAATAACAGCAATAGCCGCGGGGAAATTACATTAGGTCATCCCAATTTAACGGAGAACCTTTTAAACCAGACTATATCCATCTCGTCAAGCCCATCCCTGTATTTGCCACCGATGCACTTACCTGAACCTACTGTTGAAAAATTTGGCACAACATCGACAACAGCCGAATGGGATAAAAGACTACAAAGAAACAGCACACATAACAAGGTGAACAAAAAGAAACAAACTAAGGGAAATAAAGTATCTGGAAACTCCAAAAGAAGGATGGTCATCACAAAGGCTCCAAACGAAGGACCATGGACCTCGTCAGTTGATGTGTCAACATATCACCTCAAAGGTGCACCAGCAGAATTTTTTCAAAAAAAAATTTCGGTAAATCTGCTTCACTGTGAACCAATGCTACCGCGAAAACCCAAAGTGCTAAAATATAGAAATTTCAAGCTGGTCATGCCAACAAAATATGAGTGGCTGTTCCTAAACTCCACAGCTGACATCTTCAGGTGGAATAATCTCGCTCTCGAAGATGAGAAGTAGAGAGAGAGAAGCACATAGGAAGGAGCTGCCACAACCTAGCCGCGATATATTTTTATTCCACCTACTTCCAACCATTTCGCGACTCTGACATCGGGGCATTTGAGGAACAACTCGCTGGAGTGTTATGCCTCCTGAAACGAGTTGAATCTCTTCAACCAACCGATGACATGCGCTTGGTGGAGTAGGGAAGGACTAGCAAAGGCTATGACAGGAGAAATCAGGAATGTAAAGAGGGGAGAAGAAAGAAGGAAAGTTATGTGGGTGGAAAAGTGGAAAAGGCGAAGGACCGTGGGGCTGGCCGGGATTCGAACCCGGGACCTCTGGGATAGTAGTCAGGCGCCTTACCCCTAGGCTACCGAGGCCCCGGGTCTATTGCAAACCTCATCTAACAAACAAAGGTTCGAATCCATATCTTTCGATTTATTATTGGACCCCTCCCTACATCTGTAGACAACAAGTCTTGGATATTTTGTATTGAAGACAACGCATCACGATGGATGGAACTGTTTGCCCTTGAGAAGGCCAGCGCCGATGTTTGCGCACGAATATTGATAGATGAAAAATTTCTAAGATACGGATTACCGCGACAAGTGGTTAGTGATAATGGGACGCAATTCGTGAGTGCTGTAATGCAAAAAGTTATGTTCTGCCTCAGTATTCATCATTCATTTACACCAGTATATCACCCAGAAGCGAACCCAGTAGAACGAAAAAATCGTGATCTAAAAGCACAACTTTTTTTTTTTTATGTGGCAGTGCTAAGCTCAGGAATCACCCTTTGTACTACTAGTCCGTCATGTCATTTGTCACGTCATGGTGCAATGTCTAGCAGTAAGCTTAGTACGGGGAGGGGGTTGGGGGGGTTATAAAGGAACGGGAGGGAATTGAAGAAGGTGGTGATGAACCCTGCGTTTGAACTCTTGGATGTTGTAGGAGCTCGGAAATACTGACTGCGAGAGATTATTCCACAGCCGAGTTGTTCTATTAACAAACGAATTCATATCTTGTTGAGTGCGTGAAAGGGGGAGTTGCAGGTGGAGGGAATGAGACGAGTGGGCTAATCTGGTGTTGCGGGTATAAGAATGCCGTGGAGGCAGGAGAGCGTTTAACTCGGAGGAACAGTCGCTATGATAGTAGCGATAAAATTTTGTCAGTGCTGCTACATTCCTACGGTGGCTGAGGGGGTCGATGGTGGAGCAAGCGGTATCGTCATCAATTAATTTAAGGGCCTTTTTTTGGACCTTATCTAACCATGCCAAAGTGGTTATTGGAGCGCCGCCCCAAACGAGGGAGTTATATTCGAGAAGAGGCCGAATGTAGGATTTATAAATAACAGCACGGGCCGATGGCTGAAGGAGGAACTTACACCTCTTAAGAAATCCCAAGCACTGAGATCCTTGTTTGGCGATTTGGAATATGTGGTCATTCCATCGCAAGTCTTTGGCTAATGTCACGCCTAAGATGTGTAAGGATGGTTCGGCTAATAGTTGAACTTCATTCACTTTCAAGGGTGGAGGGGTGTTGAACTTCTTTTTAGAGATAAGACAGTACTTGGTTTTAGCGGGGTTGAATTCAACACGATTCTTCTTTCCCCACTCTAGAATGAGTACAATGTCGTTATTAATAGAGTTGGACATACGTTCACGATCATCAAGACAGGATCTGGCATGAGTCTGCCTTGTATCGAAGCTGTACGAGTACCGTAAAGTACCGTCGTCAGCGAAGCTGAGAAGTGGGTTGGAGGGGATTGAAAGAAGGTCATTTATAAAGATAAGGAATAGGGCCGGTGATAAGATTGACCCCTGGGGGACCCCCGCCGAGATCGGGTGGGATGCGGATTTGACGCCATCCAATACTACTTTGATTGAACGGCCGAAAAGGAAATTCTTGATCCACTTCTGTAGAAGTGAGTCGACTCCAATAGCTTTGAGTTTGGCTAACAGGGCTGTGTGCCAAACTCTATCGAAAGCCTTGGAGATATCTAGAGCAACCAGACTAGACTCGCCAGATCCATGCAAACTTCGGTTGAGGTGTTCCGTAAGGCAAACTAAAAGATCACCAGTGGATCTTTTTTGACGGAAGCCGTATTGTTTGTCGCTGATAAGTTGGTTGGATTCTAGATATCCCATAAGCTTTTTGTTGATTATCGTCTCCATGGTTTTGGAGAGAATAGAAGTAATTGCTATTGGGCGGTAGTTTAAGGGGTCGCTGGCTTCACCTTTTTTCGGAATTGGCTGAACATGGGCAAGTTTCCAAGAGTCTGGGTAAACTCCGGAGGAGTATGATAGGGCAAAAAGTTTGCGCAGAGGTTTAGCCAAAGGTGACGCGCATTGTTTTAAGACGATAGGGGGTATATTATCGGGTCCAGTGGATTTGTTGACATCGAGCTCCTTGAGGCACCTGTACACCTCGCGAGTCCTGAAGAAAACCCTGTCCATTAAGTGAGCATTGTGCTCGAGAACTGGGGGTAGCGCATCAGTTTCGGGTAGGGAAGAATTTGAAGCAAACAGAGATGCTAATAAATCGGCCTTGGCTTTTCTGTCTGTTATCACCTTCTTATCGTGAATGAATGAAGGAGTTGTAGATGCAGTGAAATTCTTCTTTATGGAACTTACCAAGGACCAGAAGTTTTTGCTACCAGAGGTTGCATTAAAGAGTTTATTTCTCAACTTACTGTCAAATGAATTTTTGACGTTCCTGATGGTGACTTTACAGGAATTTCTTAGTTTTATATACTCTTCACGGAGCGATTCACTCGGGGAGCTCTTGTAAGCTCGAAAGGCGTCAATATTAGTAAAAGGAGACCATCGTAGTCAAACTACCATCCATAAGATTTGCTATGAACACCGCTTACAATGAAAACACGGGTCGATCAGCCGCCTTCCTGACATTTGGGCGAGACTTACGAACTCCGAAAGACGTTTTTGATGACCTAAAAGCTATAGTTTTGAAGGAGAACTTCATTCCAGAAATAAAGCCATATTTGGTCCAACTGGCAGAAGCTGTCCGGGATGCCCAGGAAATCCAAGAGCAGAAAAATGAACTTGCAAAGTCGAATGCCGACGGCAAAAGACGACCTGAACCCACCTACTAACCTGGAGACTACGTGTGGGTAGCAACACACCCAATTAGTAACAGCAAAAAAGGGTATTGCGCAAAATTTAGCCCTAAACGTGATGGTCCATATATTATAGCAAAAAAACATGGACCGTCAAGTTACAAGATAGCCCTAAGCACATCACCCATCGACATATTAGGAGTATATCATACATCAGCCCTCAGCCCATACGTCGGACCAGGACCTCCTATCGTTGAAGAATTTCCTCAAAGTCAATACTAGCTATACTAGTTTTCCCATCGAAAAGCTTTGCCGGTTTAAGCTTGCGCTTCTTTGATGGCAAGTGTATTTTAGTGAAATCCAAATTCTTCCCTGGAGTAGGTGGTATTGAATCGGGTGTAATTGTGGCTGATGCTGATGGTGATTCGCTTGTGATTATTAATTCTCGTCCGTATTCCATAGGCTCATCTGACTCTTTAGGTGTAGCAACATTTCTTCCTAAGGGCACATGACTTTTCAACTTGGGCGACGGTATAATATTTTCATACGTATACTCGAAGTGATTATTAGGATTATCTACGAATTTCAATGTCCTTTGTGGCAGATTGATAACTATGCCAGCATCCTCTATGAAGTCAACTCCGAGAAGTGTACCATTGTTGTCACTGCCTTGTAACACTATAAATTCAGTTTCAAAGGAACAGTCCTTTACCCGAAGGAGGAGGCGGAGGCGGTCAGGCGTGCAGGGGGGAAACTCAACTGCGGGCTGGACCTTGCCTACGTGCGATTCCAGAAGGACAAGCCGGAGGAAATGGTAGAGCCGGCCGGAAAGGCAGCTGAACAAGGGGACCAGTGAAATGGAATCCTCGTCAGCTGGGCGGGAGGTGGGCCAGTTCAGGCAATTAAAGGTTTGCCAGTTGAATCTACACCATAGCAGAGCAGCATCAGCAATGATGACGCGAGGCTTCGGTGAGATGAAGCTGGATATTGCTCTCATACAGGAACCCTGGATCTACAAGGGTAGGATTAGGGGACTATCTGGGAGCTTTAACACTCTGTACGTTCCCAATGCGAATGAAAGAGTGAGGACGTGTGTGCTGGTGAAACACGGAGTGCAGGCGGTTTTACTGCCGCACTTGTGCACACCAGATCTCACAGCAGTACGCGTAGGTACTGGAAGTGGGGCTTTCATTCTAGCCTCAGCCTACCTTCCGTACGATTCGCCAGATCCTCCGCCGGGGAGCGCGTGCCAAGGGCACCGAAAACCACAAGAGAAACAGAGTCTCAGTTGCATGTCCTGCAGACAGCGATAGAGAACGCTTTTCGAGTGGCGTGTCCTCTTACGTCAGTGGATGACCATGATCCCACACCCTGGTGGTGTAGGGAGCTGGAGAAACTGAAGAAAGAGGTCAGAAGGGCTTTCAACCAAGCGATGAGGTGCAATGACCCGGTTGCCTGGGAGAATTACAAAGCCAAGAAAAGAGAAATGAAACAAACTCTGCGACGACGGAAAAGGGAGTCGTGGAGGGACTTCTGCTCGAGCATGGAGAGCATATCTGAGGCCAGCAGACTTCAGAAAATGATCTCCAGGGACCCGGTCTCCAAAGTCGGACTCGTTCGTGACCCGTCGGGGAGGATGACGGAGACGCTGGAGGAAACCAACAAGATCCTGATGGAAGTTCACTTTCCTGGCAGCTATATCTCGGGTAAATCTTGGACTATTCGTAACAGAATGGCTACAAGGATGAACCGAGAGGAGGCTAACGGGGTGGTGACGGAGGAAGGGGTGAGACGTGCAATAGACACATTCTCTCCCTTCAAGACATCGGGGCGTGACGGAATATTCCCTGCGCTGCTTCAATGGGGCAAAGAAATCATTGCACCCAGGCTTAGGGGAATATTCGTTACCTGTCTAGCAACAGGATACATTCCGGCGGTGTGGAGGGAAACCAAAGTGGTATTTCTCCCTAAGCCAGGCAAGAAGGACTACACCGAGGCGAAGTCCTCCAGGCCAGTCAGCCTAACATCCTTTCTGTTGAAAACAATGGAAAGAGTGGTGGCAGACCACCTGGAGAGTACTATGCTAAGGAGGCACCCTTTAAGTAGAAGCCAGCACGCTTACCAGGCTGGCAGATCTACAGAAACGGCACTTCACCAACTGGTGCGAGTAGCCGAGGGGGAACTGTATACCGGAGGCATAGCGATGGCCGTTATTATGGACATCGAAGGCGCCTTCGACAAGATACAGTTCAACAAACTCAAAGACGCTCTGGTGAGGCGCGAGGTCAGCCCCATGATTGTAAGGTGGGTGGACAGCATGCTGAAAAACAGAGCGGTAAGGATTCAGACAGGAGACTCGCGGCTTCGAGGGAGGGTCAGCAAGGGATGCCCACAGGGCGGGGTCCTATCGCCCCTCCTGTGGAACATCACTGTGGACACTCTGCTCAGGCGGCTAGAGGTAATGTGCGTGCATACCGTTGGGTATGCAGATGATGTAGCGATTGTGGCACGTGGCAAGTTTATGAGCACTACGGCAGATATCATGAGGAATGCACTCCAAGTGGTTGAGCAGTGGTGTACGGAACAGGGCCTCACCATAAATGCCAATAAGACAGACGCGATAATCTTCACTAGGAAGATTAAAGATCTGGATTTTCAGCCCCTCATGCTTTTTGGATCGAGGATCAAGGTGTCTGGGATGGTCAAGTATCTGGGTGTATACTTGGACTCGCGACTAACCTGGAAATACCACGTTGAAGAGAAGATTAAGAAGGCGACAAGGGTGCTTCACCAGTGCAGAAGAGTATGTGGACTAAGGTGGGGTATCTCACCAAGGTTAGCATACTGGGCATATACCATGATGGTGAGACCCATCATAACTTATGCCTCGGTGGTCTGGTGGACTAAAGCCACACAGAAAACCGTCAAGAGGCATTTGGACAAGGTGCAAAGAATGGCCAGCGTAGGTGTGAGCGGTGCTTTCCGCAACACACCCGCCGCGGCATTGGAGGCGCTGTTAGGTCTGCTGCCGTTAGATCTCCAGGTGATGAAGACTGCGGCAGCCTCAGCGATTCGGATGACACGTGATGCCGCATGGCAGGCGTCAGGAACCTTATATGGGCACATGAAGATCCTGGATCGCATTAAAGGGATTAGGGAGCTCATGATGCCCATGGAAGGGATCACAAAAATGAGGGTGACCGAAAGGTATCATAAAACCCTCATAGGGAGACCGGAAGACATATATATCTTCACGGACGGATCCAAGATTGACGGCAGAGCAGGTGCGGGAGTCTTCTTGGAGGACTTAAATCTGACCTGCTCTCTGGCTTTGGGGAATTACACCTCAGTCTACCAGGCGGAAATGCTTGCTCTGCTGCACGCGCTGGATCACATAAATGAGGGTCAGGTGCAGGGAAGAAGTATCCTTATAGCACTGGACAATCAGGCTGTGATTAAGCGCATGAACCAGACAGAGATTAATGCGTCTCTGGCGTTGGAATGTGTCCAAAAACTGAACAGGTGTGCGCAACAAAACAACGTGACGCTAGCTTGGGTTAGAGGACATACAGGCATCGATGGGAACGAAAAGGCTGACAACCTGGCAAAACAGGAGTCAACCTCGGAATTCTGGGGACCGGAGCCATACTCTGCCATTGGCAGAGGGTTGGTAAGGAACTACATCGAGAAATGGGTCGCTGAGGAACACCGGAGACGGTGGGACGCTATGACCACGTGTAGGCAGGCTAAGATGGTGCTTAAGTTGCCGGATGACACCTGTCGGATGTGCCTGGAGGAACCTGAGACGGGCACACACATAGTGTGTCACTGTCCGGCGGTGGCGAGGAAAAGGGCTGCCATAACTGGACTCCATTGGATGGAGGACATGAGGCAGACTCCCTTCAATCAGCTGCTTGCGATAACTAGGGGAGTCGAAGTAAGGGAGCAATGGGACAACCCACTGCAACCCCAATAAGAAGACTCTAGGCAGAGGGACGAAAAGGGACCCGCAAATAGTGGTCTGATTCGGTATCCCTCGAAAATCTATACATATATATATACTTATTTTCATAAAAAAATTTATCATTCATATTAATAAAATGCTTTTAGTAATTATAGTAATAGTAAATTTCGATTTATCGAATCTCGTGCGAAATAGAATCTATCGAGATATATTGTTTGATGGACAGCAGATTGTATCGACTCAAACATTTTTAACTTGTTTTCAAAAATATTTTAATTTGGAGGAAATATTTTTAAAACTGTTCGAAATATAAAAACATTCAAATCAAATGCTCAACGATGTTTCTTAATAATCTATTGTACTTCATGCAATTGCGTATAACATAAAATCAACGGGGGTATGTTATTTAACGAATTTCTGCGGATTTCTCCCAATTCCTTAAGGAATTGACACCATTGTCTTCTCAACTACGCCAGGGAATAGAATTAACCCCTATGCTGATTTCGCCGTATCCAATTCCGTAGCGGAGTTGGGTTAAGCGAGAATGGTTTAAATGAACATTTCCTTTTTCTCAGTGTGGAAGTATGTCTGACGATGTGTATTTAGAGGCAAGAGTTGATGAATAAGGTCCTCTTCAGGATAATCTGTTCAGCATGAGACCAGTTCATCTATGAATTGACATATTGCTTCAACATTTTGAACATCGTTTTCTTTGTAAATGGGAGCGTTATCGACCCAGAGAATCATGTGAACATGAGGAGAGCCTGTATGTAGTGGAGAATTTCTCGATTTCCTAAAGGGTCTTCTGAGCATTTGAACGTTTTCATTAGCGCTTGGAATCGGTTGTCAAAGTATCTTGCACAAGTTACAGGGTCACGCTGAATTAAAATTTCCTTTTCATGCTTAGTGATTTCGCCTGCTTGTTCTATAGAAATCTCCTCATCGTCAAGAACTTTCTTAAGGATAACAATAAGTTCCAGCCATTTAATTTCAGCAGCACTGAGAGTTTAGAACAAATTCGGTAAACCAAATTGACGGACCATTGCTCGTACTCTCAGTCCCTCTTGATGCCAATGATGACAGGAATTTCTAATTCCTTGAAAAATGCGATATGCATTGTCATCACGCAGCATACCATCCACAAAGTCGGGATTAGAAATTTGTGCTGCTGTGACAACTTCCTCTCCAGTATTTCTTCTTTTACGAAGGCAAATTTGGTGATTACTTGAAATTCGACTAATTTCAAGAGCTTTTGCAGCATAAAGAATAAATTCAGTTGATTCAGCTGCTCTTCTGTCTGATCTCCTTACCAAAGGTTTAAAGAGTTCAGTTTTGCTGAGTTCCTTTTCCTTTCCTGCAGCGTTAATTTTGCCTGATAACCTTTCCCCTCCGAATAGTTTTGGAAATGCCAAAAACGGCGAATCTTTATCGAAAAGTACAGAAATCGGCCGATTTCCTACGGCAGGAGCCAAACGAATTCCTTCTACAGAGTCCAATTGTTGAATCTCAGCAGATATCAATGTCTCAGTACCGCCCGGATTTAATTCCTCACTATGATCTGGCGCCTCAATCATAATATTTTGAATATTATGTCCTACAACACTTGCATTACCTTCTTCAGCCCATGGTGATCCTAATAAAATTCCATCGATATCCTGAATTTGTGTACCAACTCTTTGAACTTCTTGCATCTAGTGGGAACTAAGTGAAATTCCGTACTCTTGATAAAGAGGTGAAGCTGAGAGGCGACGAGCTGTGGACGTATATTTTCGGAAGCATAGTTTGACAAAACATGCATTTGTCTGGCAAGGCGAATGAATGCGCACCCCGAATTATTGACTTGTCTTGGCAATGATGAGACAGTCGTGTCAATAGAGACAGGCACATTTACAATCTGCCCCTTATTTCGACATTGACGACGAATTCCGTAAACAGCCCAAATACATTGAAACACATGACGAGGTGAAACTAAACGTCTCGTCTCGTGCCTAGTAAGGCGTGAGACTTCAATGGGGATCGATGGATATTAAAGGCCATTAGTGAGGCATAAATTCGGAATTTTGTTCCCTTTAATCGCAGAATAACACGTCCCACATAGATTATATAACCCTTTTGACTGGGATATAAATCCAATTTTAATTTTGAAATCTGCTGGTTTAGTTTCAAGTTGCTGTAAGGACATTGTTTTTATAGACCGTGCGAACGAAAGTCCTTCACAGCAATTGCATGATACTGTTGGGCCCTCCTTGATCGTATTAAGAAAAGTTGAACTGGCACGGTGCCAGGACTGGATCAAATTTTCTCGATTAAGTAGACGTGCTCGAGTGTTTCGAGCTCGCTCTTCCCGATGGCGATCCTCGTCATTGCGAGCACGTCTGCGGGCTTGAGTATTTAAGTTCTGCTCTTGCCGGCGGCGATCTTCATCCGTACGAGCAAGTCTGCGGGCTTGAGTATTTAGGTCCTGCTCTTGCCGACGGCGATCTTCTTCCATACGAGCAAATGTGCGGGCTACAGAATCTCTTTCTTGCTCTTGCCGACGGCGATCTTCATCCGTACGAGCAAGTCTGCGGGCTTGAGTATTGTAACAGCATAATGGCGCGATAAAATAGTGGGCGCCACTTATGCGAGGTATTACCCCCTTAGCCACAAGCCCGGAAGAGCATGACCAAGGAGCCAATACCATACATAAGAAATGAAAAGAAAATCCGGAACTCCTACGCCGGCCACACGGAGTAATCTAGCTCGCCGGAGGGGTCGTAGGGTGTGTGGCCGGGGCTTACCGCGGTTGGTTCACCACTTACCTGTGCCTTTGCAATCTTGAATTCCACCTCCATCCTTCGCCGGACATCACCTGAGCCTCGTCAAACCCTGAAAAGAAATGATCCCCCCTCAACCATTCCACCAAAGAAAGTTAATACATGGCCATAATAGTTATAATCATTTTAATACAATGCAATAACTTGTATCTTACAGGCGCAATCAAAATGCCAAACAACATAGAGAACAAGGAACAATTTCACTAAAGATTATAGGTCTCCTTGGCAGATATTAAAAATATTATTTTATCCTATTAAGTGATCAATGTCAAGGAACTTACAATGAAATTTTATTAGATATACATTAGTCTGAGGATCAAGAAGGAAAAAAAACGCGCAGTCTTGGCACCAACACTCCTTGTTTTGTACATTCGATAACACAAACGTTTGGGTCAATCTACGGATGAACAAATTCCCGAAAAAAAAACACAGAAGTTAAGAAAGTAAGCAACACAAGATTAAAGCAAATAATTCTGACAAGGAGTCACCAGAAACACGACTTCATAAAAACTTAATAAATTGCTTCACAAGTTGTCACCTAAGTCTAGCACAATGATTATTAACTCAATATATGTACTCAATATATGTACTAACTTAACCTGAAAAGTGTATGTTATTACATAAAAAAACAAACCAAAATGTGTATATGTAAATGAAATCAAGACAAGAAGAATTATAAAAATTAAATATAAAAGTTATGTGTCCAGAAGCAAAGACCATCCAAGCGGGAGGAGGACTAGCCGCTAATCTTCCTGGTCTGGTAGCCGCACTTCTAATTGAGGGGTAACTTCTGGGAGGACCTGGCGGTGAGCAAAATTCTTCCTCTACAAAGCGAGGGGGCAGCGTCGGGCAGCGCTCTGTTAAATACGGCACCGACCGTCACGATCAAGGCTTGCTACCACTCCTCCTGGTTCTGGCCCTCACGTTTTGCCTAGCAGCCTTCCGTCGGGAATCCTACTTACAAATTATACCCAAGAACTTACGCGCAATCCGACCGGTTGGAATCCGGGGCTTCCGACACTGAAGTCAACAGATCCTGCAGGTTGGGATCTTCTAGTTCTTGTGGCTTGAGATTGGATTCGAAATCTGCATAACTGAGGAATTCTTCTGGCTCGTAATAGTCTTCATCGCTGTCTACATCCAGTATTTTCCTAATTACACCTCGTAATTAATAGTTGACATTAAAACGGACATCGAATGGGGGCTATGGAATCCAGATCCAATGTTCTTTTCTTATTTGTTAATTTTTTTGTGCTTATTTTTCCTTGTATTTTCGACTAGAATTCACAGCACCGAAATAGTCCTGATTGTTGCTAAGTCGAAACGAAATTTTTATTTTTTTTTGCAAATGAACTGAATAATGAAGGTTTTTGTCTTCCAGCCAGTCGTATGTGTTCAAAACTGATTTTTTCCTTTTTTATTTCATCTTAAATTAAATTTTTCCCGAACACAAACTTTTTGCCGGACAAAAATCTCCCTACGTCAAAATTCGAACTCCCATTTTTTTCTTTTTTTCATTTCTCCCCGCCTACCTTTTTGTTCCCAACCAACTACTCGATTTTCTTCCCCACAGTAATTTTTAGTCAGGTAGATATTTAGGCAAAACTGACCGTTACATACCCTCGGGTCCACGAGGCCGACTCGCGAGGCAGTGAGGAGCCGAAAAAAACGGACAGTTTTTTCTTCTGTAGTGAGCTTCGGGTAAGATCAACGTGGGTCTCGACTCATCCCCTGAGATTAAGAGGCTCATGCTCTCCAGACTGAGATAGCCGGGCTGTTCAGGTTCTCAACAGAGTCGTCTCCATACGGAGTGAAAAAGGAAAAGTTGGGCGTACGGTCACAACCGTATTGTCGGGATGATCAGCCTGAAAAACCTCCCGGAGGAATATCTGAAGGTACAAATATCAGGCGGAAGACAATACCACATTGTCCCCCTACTGATATCTATACGTCTCCAAACATTCTCACACAAACCCAGGGTGCTTTCGCTCCATCGGCACAACCTCCAGCAATACCATATTGCCTTCGACTCATCCCGGTGAAACGACAGACACCCAGTTCGCCGAGAGACCTTCTCCAGACTGACCGAAGAGTAAAAGAATACCATGGTGGTGTCTGGTCTGGCAGATCCGGATGATTACTTCATCAAAGCTTGGCCCCAGACGGCCAAGAGAAACAAGGAGGTGTACCATCCGCTAGGGAGGCTACCTAAGCGGACCACGCCGGGTACCCTATCATTAACCGGTGAAGCCGGCGAGATGCCTTCTTAGGGCTACTCAGAGGAGCGCTTTCTTCGATGACACTTCATGGCCGTAAGTCTTTAGCGTGATAAACACCTATTCTGTTACCGCCCAAATCCTCCAGCTCGTACAAGCTAGTTCCAACTTTCTTCCGTATCCGAGCTTTCAAGAACCGGGGTGCCAACTTGGCGCTGAAACGACCCGCTCGGTTACTCACCCAGAAAGTCCTCCGGTAAACCTCATCTCCCGGACGAAAACTGCCCACACGGCACCGTAAATTGTATCGAATTTTATGTCTGGAGTGTGCGGCGGCTAAATTCAGCGCGATCCGCTCTCGAAGCATCTGCATTTTGTCCGTCAATGGCAAGAAAGCTATGTCACCCTCCTGGAAAACGTTCAGTTTCTTCAGGACTGGATATGCTGATCCGTGCAGGATCATGTGGCTACCAAACAGGGCCTGATACGGGGACATGCCGATCGCCTCGTGGTGGGTACTACGAAGAGCACATTCTATGGACGACAGATGTCTATCCCACTCACGATGATCCTCCTTTAAATACGCCCTAATGGCGGCGAGGACGGACCTATTCACCCGCTCGGAAGCGTTGGGGTGCGGCGAATATACAGCGGTGCGCACATGTTGTACGCCATAATCCTGTAGTAATTTAGCAAACTCCTTGGAGGTGAATTGCCGACCATTGTCGGAGAAGACTGTTTCAGGGACTCCATAGGTATGGAATATAGTTTGCTCAAGAAACTTGACGGACACCGCCGTGGTCTCAGCGGACACGGGGTGCAGGAAGACAAACTTGGTGAATGCATCCAATACAACAAATACTGCCGTGTGGCCTTTCTTCGACCTGGGATAAGGACCTAAGAAATCGACGTATAAAAATTGGAACGGCCTCGACACATCCATGGGGTTTCCCATAGGTGGTCGAAGTACTGAACTGGGGGCTTTGGTGGTCTTGCAGACCTCACACTTGGCGATGAATTCCCGAACTTGTTTTGCCATACCTGGCCAAAAGTACTTGCATCGCAATCGGGCTAGGGTTTTCCCTACTCCACCATGCGAGGCTTGGGGAGGCGAATGATACGATTCGACGAGCGACGCGGTCAATTCCATCGGAATCCACAACTTCCATGTCAGGTCGTCAACAATCGGGTTTCCAGTACGTGGTGATGTACGCTTGAAAACGTACCCATCTTCAACTCGCAGGTCTGGTAGCTGCGGTGAGGCTTGCCTGAGGCTATCACCCAGACGAAGATATTCAGGGGACTTGAAAGACGGGGCATTTAAGTCCACGTCGAAACACAAGGACAATTCGTCAACGCAATCCATGCGTGACAAGGCATCGGGAACCACATTGTGGGTGCCTTTACGGTGTTCGATTGTAAAGTCGAACCCCTGAAGCTTAAGACTCCACCGGGCCAAACGGCCGTTAAGCACCTTCTGGCCCATGAGCCATTTCAGACTTGCATGGTCAGTAATGACCGTGAAAGTCTGTCCCTCAACATACGCTCTAAACTTCTTTATACTCAGCACGGCTGCGTAGCATTCGAGCTCAGTAATGGTGTAGTTCCGTTGTGCTCCGTTCAATTTCTTGGACATATAAGCAATCGGATGTTCTCCTCCATCCATGTCCTTTTGAAAAAGCACACTACCTACACCAGTTCTGCTGGCATCGCACTGAATATAGAAAGGCTTAGAAAAATCTGGAGTGACTAAAAGAGGAGCTTCCGTCATCAGCTTTTTCAAGGTCTCGAACGCCTGCTGGGCCTCATCAGTCCAACTGAAAGATTTAGACTTCAAACAATCCGTGATTGGAGAAGCCACGCTAGCATAATTGGGTATGAAACGCTGATACCATCCGGTCATTCCCAAAAACCTCCGGGTCTGCTTATGAGACTTCGGAGTCGGGAAGTCCATGATGGCCGTCACCTTATTAGGATCGGTTTTCAGAGTCCCATCACCGATTATGAAGCCGAGATACTTCACTTCAGTCACGCAAAATTTGCTTTTAGATAAATTGATGGTTAACCCCGCACGACGGACACAGCTGGCCACTTCGTCCAAAAGCTTTAGGTGGGAATCAAAGTCAGGTGAAACTATGAGCAGGTCGTCCAGATAGACAAAAACGTTTTCACGTAAATGGCCCGGGATGGCTTTATCCATCAAGCGACACATGCGCTGTGGGGCGTTGCACAAGCCGAAAGGCATAACTGTGAACTGGTACAGTGGACGACCAGGGACAGTGAAAGCTGTCCGCTCTCGCGACTTCTTCTCTAAAGGGATTTGCCAGAAGGCGTCCTTCAGGTCTAAGCTCGTGATGAACTTGGTGTCTTGAAGACGACCAAGAAGACCATCAATGTGTGGAAGAGGATAGGCGTCTTTGATAGTGACACTGTTCACCTTGCGAGAGTCAAGGCACAGGCGGACCTTACCTGGTTTACGAACCAACACCACTGGAGAATTCCAGGGACTATTTGATGGCTCAATCACCCCCAGCGACAACATCCTGTCCAACTCACCATACATCAGCTGTTGTACAGCGGGTGAGACCGGATAATGCCTCTGTTTGATAGGAACTGAGTCACCGGTGTCAATGACGTGTTCCTCCAGGTTAGTCTTTCCCAGTCCGAAGACATCAAAAGAGGGAAATCTGCCCTTGACGCGTTCCAACCGTTCGCATTGCGTGGACGTTAAGTCGTGCATTTTTGCAGACACGGATGGAGCGTTTATCTCGCCGACTATTTGGGGAGCTAGGCCGAAAAGATTCCAAAAATCCATCCCTAGGTACAGTCTCTGGCTGAGACTGGGCACCACATAGATGGTTATATCACGGGTCCTTCCTCCAAAGGATATCGGAACTCGAATATAACCGCAAAGTCTCTGCGGAGCCCCGTCAGCAGTATGCACTACAGAGTGCAAAGTGTAGACTATCACTTCGGGATGATTAGCTAGAAACGTTTCGGCATCTCTTCCCAAACAGCTAACAGTGGCACCACTGTCCAACAAACCAACCACTTCTTCGTTAGCTAACAGGACCTTCGTAAACAGCCGAGGATCTGACGAATCAGAGATGAAGGCAGAAACAATTTTCTGCAAACATTGTCGCTTCTCCTTTGCTCGTACCCTAATTTGGGGAGGGGTGCGCTTGGAAGTGAGGGAGTCCACGAAAGGTGGCTCTGAAAAGATGCGGGCACGAGTGGAGATATATCTCTTCCAACGGGAAAGGAACGAAAGTTTAACCTCCTCTGAGGGAAAAACAGGAAGAGCATCAGTGGACGTAAAGTCGCTGATGGTAGTCATATCACTGGTATTGGTATTATAAGGAGGGATAACGGGCGAGCTTAGCTCGGGCGCGGACTCCCGTACGGTCTCGCACCCCCGCTCCGGTTTCCCTGACAGGTAGGGCATACTGGAGTCACGACTCCTGGCTTGCCACACTTGTAGCAGAACAAGCCACGAGTCTCAGATAGGCAGTCCATAAATGGATGGCCCGGTTGCTGGCAATTCCAACATCGGAGCGATCGTGGATTCGTCTGGGTCTGACTCGAAGAGGTTATTGCGTCTACTCCTGGTGAAGACAGGTTTGGGAGTATTTGCTCAGTGCTATACGACGGCGGGTATTCAATTTCGTGTAGCTGCCTATCGGGTCTACGCTCTAAGCGTTTCTGTTTCTGCCAGCGTTCCACACGAATGCAGGTCTCCCGCAATTGTTGCATGCTGGTGAAACTGTGCCCTATAATCGCTGACCCTAGCGTGTAATTCAAGTTTCGGACCACTATCCCTAATAATCCGTTTGCAGACATCGGATGAGTCATCCGGTTGTGCACCGACAGCAGCTGAGCAGTGAAATCATCGAAGGAAAGATTTTGCTGCTTGGTGTCCATCATCTGCAAAATCAATTCTTCGTCTGATTCCCTACTCCGAAAATGTTGAATGAGTTGTATCCGTACGGTTTCCCAATCAGGATCCAAATATTGACGCCTAAATTGTGACCAATACCAATCGGCGGCTCGGCCCGACAACAATGCCGAGAGATGACGGCACACCTCTGAGTGACTAACTCCATCGTCGCGAGCCTTCAGCTCCACCCGGAACAGAAACTCCTCCGCCGAAGGTAACTGGAGACTTGCGGTGTTGAATCGCCACTGACGAAACTATTCCGCCGTCTGCCTGTGGATTCCCCACTGGTATAGAAAACTGGTCACTGGCGGCGCGAGGGGTCACTGGCATTTCAACCGGTCGCTGCTGAGCTATAAGCGTGGTTACTAGTTGACTCAACTGTAAAACTCGCTCCTCTAGCGAAGGAGTAGGGTCGGGGACAGTGGGTGTATCACCTTGGCCGGCTTCGGTTCCATTACTACTACCAGCGACATTACGAAGATTACTTCCACCAGCAGTTGCACCCGCAGATTTCCCACTTCTAAGTTCCATGCCTCAATTCACTTCAATAATACTAAAGATCCAACCCTTAACTTTGAGGAGATAACAAGCAGTGTACCGACAAATATACAATTCAAAAAAAAAATCAAAGTAAAATTTGAAGCAAAATTATCCCCCCGATATACTCTACACAAAAACAAACGATAACCAGTAAGCAAAGAGTGGAATTAACCAAATCAAATAGATGTTAATAATATTGTATGTAACCCCCGAAAAAAATCAACAGTGATTAGTGTGTAGTGACAAGTTTGTATTAGTGTATATATATGTTAGGGTATGTGAGTGATTTGCTTTAATTCAATATGTGTGAAGAATGGTTGAGGCAGACGACAATTCCCTCAGGGCTCCCGCATGTCGATGGCCTCGATGGCAGTTGGTGAAAACTATGAAGCATAGTCATCACCAAGTGTCATCAAGGTCTCCGACCCAGCTTCAGGTCTACACCCGACAGAAGGACGGAAACGAAAATTCAAAATCGCATCGCCACGAAAGGAAAGGAAACTTCTTCAAAAATAAAAAAAATTTGGGGGATCCGCTGTTCAACCACAACTGAGCTACCTTTCGGAAAATCAATCAGTTGGGAGAAACAGACGAAAAAAAACGATTCAGGACAAAACAAAAAAATAGAATTTAAAAAGCTGGATGGACCATCAGAAGGGCAAGGGGCGCAGTGGCAGGCGGTAACACGCCTGTTACCAAAGACGGTTAAGTCCTTGTACCAAATTCACCTTCCACCAGGAAAATTAAAAGAAGATCCTGTTCACGGACCGACGCAGTGGCAGGCGGTATCACGCCTGATACCAGAGTCGCCGACCCTAGAAGCAGGACAGGGATGAACCCCTACTACACCTGCACGCATAGCCAAGCGACCACCGCTTGTTAGCAAGCCGTGCAGGTCAGCATGGCTCGAAGCTACTCCCAAAACGAAGAAGTTACCGCGTAAGTGAACGGACAGGCCTAAAAGCGAAGACAAAGAAAAATTCACATAGAATTTGGACAAGGATGCTGAAAAAACTTCGAAAAATCAGACAAGGACTAAGGCCTCGCGGTACTACCTTAGCCCACAGCGAGCGCTTGGTAAAAGTGGTGAACCATAAACAAAAAAAATCAAACGTTGTCCGTGAAGGCACAAGTGGTACTAAACCAAAAAAATTTAAACTTCAAGGTCCGTATAGGACAGTCAACGGGCTTTAAAAGCTTCGTTGGGCGCCATTTATGTAACAGCATAATGGCGCGATAAAATAGTGGGCGCCACTTATGCGAGGTATTACCCCCTTAGCCACAAGCCCGGAAGAGCATGACCAAGGAGCCAATACCATACATAAGAAATGAAAAGAAAATCCGGAACTCCTACGCCGGCCACACGGAGTTATCTAGCTCGCCGGAGGGGTCGTAGGGTGTGTGGCCGGGGCTTACCGCGGTTGGTTCACCACTTACCTGTGCCTTTGCAATCTTGAATTCCACCTCCATCCTTCGCCGGACATCACCTGAGCCTCGTCAAACCCTGAAAAGAAATGATCCCCCCTCAACCATTCCACCAAAGAAAGTTAATACATGGCCATAATAGTTATAATCATTTTAATACAATGCAATAACTTGTATCTTACAGGCGCAATCAAAATGCCAAACAACATAGAGAACAAGGAACAATTTCACTAAAGATTATAGGTCTCCTTGGCAGATATTAAAAATATTATTTTATCCTATTAAGTGATCAATGTCAAGGAACTTACAATGAAATTTTCTTAGATATACATTAGTCTGAGGATCAAGAAGGAAAAAAAACGCGCAGTCTTGGCACCAACACTCCTTGTTTTGTACATTCGATAACACAAACGTTTGGGTCAATCTACGGATGAACAAATTCCCGAAAAAAAAACACAGAAGTTAAGAAAGTAAGCAACACAAGATTAAAGCAAATAATTCTGACAAGGAGTCACCAGAAACACGACTTCATAAAAACTTAATAAATTGCTTCACAAGTTGTCACCTATGGCTAGCACAATGATTATTAACTCAATATATGTACTCAATATATGTACTAACTTAACCTGAAAAGTGTATGTTATTACATAAAAAAACAAACCAAAATGTGTATATGTAAATGAAATCAAGACAAGAAGAATTATAAAAATTAAATATAAAAGTTATGTGTCCAGAAGCAAAGACCATCCAAGCGGGAGGAGGACTAGCCGCTAATCTTCCTGGTCTGGTAGCCGCACTTCTAATTGAGGGGTAACTTCTGGGAGGACCTGGCGGTGAGCAAAATTCTTCCTCTACAAAGCGAGGGGGCAGCGTCGGGCAGCGCTCTGTTAAATACGGCACCGACCGTCACGATCAAGGCTTGCTACCACTCCTCCTGGTTCTGGCCCTCACGTTTTGCCTAGCAGCCTTCCGTCGGGAATCCTACTTACAAATTATACCCAAGAACTTACGCGCAATCCGACCGGTTGGAATCCGCGGCTTCCGACACTGAAGTCAACAGATCCTGCAGGTTGGGATCTTCTAGTTCTTGTGGCTTGAGATTGGATTCGAAATCTGCATAACTGAGGAATTCTTCTGGCTCGTAATAGTCTTCATCGCTGTCTACATCCAGTATTTTCCTAATTACACCTCGTAATTAATAGTTGACATTAAAACGGACATCGAATGGGGGCTATGGAATCCAGATCCAATGTTCTTTTCTTATTTGTTAATTTTTTTGTGCTTATATTTCCTTGTATTTTCGTATTTATGTGCTTATATTTCCTTGTATTCACAGCACCGAAATAGTCCTGATTGTTGCTAAGTCGAAACGAAATTTTTATTTTTTTTTTTGCAAATGAACTGAATAATGAAGGTTTTTGTCTTCCAGCCAGTCGTATGTGTTCAAAACTGATTTTTTCCTTTTTTATTTCATCTTAAATTAAATTTTTCCCGAACACAAACTTTTTGCCGGACAAAAATCTCCCTACGTCAAAATTCGAACTCCCATTTTTTTCTTTTTTTCATTTCTCCCCGCCTACCTTTTTGTTCCCAACCAACTACTCGATTTTCTTCCCCACAGTAATTTTTAGTCAGGTAGATATTTAGGCAAAACTGACCGTTACAGTATTTAGGTCCTGCTCTTGCCGACGGCGATCTTCTTCCATATGAGCAAATGTGCGGGCTACAGCATCTCTTTCTTGCTCTTGCCGACGGCGATATTCATCCGTACGAGCAAGTCTGCGGGCTTGAGTATTTAGGTCCTGCTCTTGCCGATATTCTTCCATACGAGCAAATGTGCGGGCTACAGCATCTCTTTCTTGCTCTTGTCGACGGCGATCTTCACCGTTGCGAGCAAGTCGGTGGGCCTCAGTATTTCGTTCTTTCTCTTGCCGACGATGAGTTTTTATGAGTTTCTGCATCTACTTGTCGTTGTGTGTGACGGTATTCATTATTACTACGTCTATTTCGCTGCGACGCGGTGCGAAGAGTACGAGAGTTCGGCTGCTTCTTTTTTTTGCGCTATCGAGTATTTTTTTTCGAGGCATATTTTGTTCTAGATCTTTGTACTAGAAATTTTATTATATGTATTTATATAATAATAAATAGCTGTGAAAACAGCTGATTTAATACAAACACAAAACGAACAAATTTTACCTGACAAAATCGTAGCAGTTTATTGTAAAACAACTAATCTGAAATAATAAAAATTTAACGTATAATAGGCTCTAATCAAATATTTTACAATAATATTTTATTGATATTTAGAAGAAAACTAAAATGATCACAACTTTATATTCCATTACAACTGCTACTTTGTATAAAATATTATTATTTTTACTTTCAAATAGCTAATAGCCGTGTTTTTTTAATGAGCTATATAGTTCTTCCCCATACAAATCTCAAGACCTAAGTTTTATCGGGGTCTCTATAGAAGTTTTAGGAAATTTCTCAATATCCCTTTCTTTTCGGAATGTTCCATACTTTTCGGCGGTTTGAAAACGTAATTTAAAAATAATAAAAAACAATTTTAAAAGCCGACTTCAGAAAAAAACTGCACAAAAAAAGATGAAATAATTGTTTGTAATTCTTAACAACATCAATCCAATCAGAATGGATCTAGAAAGAAGAATCACTTTTGAAGACGGTGCTAAACCCTGTGGGTGATGTATTAGGGGATTAGCCTAACAAAGAAATGAAAACAATTGCCGAAGCAAGAATTCGTGCAATCAAACTCAACCTGGCACCGTCTTCAAAAGTGATTCTTCTTTCTGGATCCATTCTGAATGGATTAATGTTGTTAAGAATTACAAACAATTATTTCATCCTTTTTTGTGCATTTTGTGCGGTTTTTTTCTGAAGTCGGTTTTTAATTTTTTCTTTATTCCGTAATTTTTAGTCCATTCATTTTTTTCGGAGGCAATATAAAAAAAATATTAAGGTTGGTCTACACGGCACAAATAGATCGTTGCGTGTGAACTCAACTGTTCCGCTTGCACAATGTAAAATGTTTGGATTGTACCAAATATGTCTGTCATGTTCAACCACTTGCTCCTCCGACCTTATTACAATCAATGTAATATAATACAACGCGTAGATAAGTATAAATATAATGCGCAATAACTAATGGAGGTAATTTTCACTCGTCATTTGCACTCAGTTTATTTACACAATTCGACTTGCGCCAGACCAGACAATTCAAAAAACTAAATTGTTGCGTATGAGCCTACCTTTACGATATGTATGACACGCTGCCATAGTATCGTTTAACCGACGATGCAGCGTACGTATTGCGAGAATGATTCTTCCTTTTAAATCCATTCTGAGAAGTATAACACGCCGCCGCGCCATCGAAAAAATCTAAGCAATAACTAAATAGTTTTTGCAGTAATGTATTTGCATATTTTCGGACGAATTTACAAAAAAACTTATTTAATATGAAACAAAATTCTCCGGGTAAATTAAAAGAAATATTTATTGTGAAGTCGATAGCTTACTGTGCTATACTCGTCATACACTTTCATTTGATACCCATACCAAGGGCGTTGTAAAGAAAAAAGGAAGCCGCCATTTTGTGTTGGCCGCCATTTTGGGTTTTGAATGACGTCACATAGCGAAGTGAGTTCTACTTGTCACACCCTTTCATTTGATACCCATATCGGGAGTCGGGGAACCCAATTGCAAAATTCGACTGCCATCTTGGAACCGCCATCTTGATTTTGTTACAAAATGATCAGATTGTATTGTCATGCGAACTATTAGTATGTGTAAAATTTGCAGTGGAAGCTGGTCAAAAGTTTAACGTTTGTTTACAGTACACACATATACAAATCAAGGAAATATAAGCCTAATTCCCATTGATAAAGGGGAAATCAAATGTAAAAAATAAAATTCTTTGATTCTTCACCCACGCCATGGTATATTTCTTTATTCAATATAAAGAATAGTTTTTGAGCTGCAAATCTAAACTATAAGCCATAATTTCGTTATCATCGGTTTTTGTTCTGGAAGCAAATTTAGAGACGTATTCATGTCAAAAACTTGTTTCATATGAAACAAAATCCCCGAAGGAAATTAAAAAATTTGTTGTCTGTAAAGAGGGTCTACGGACGATAGTTTAACGTGACAACGTCATGAGAAAACATTGATGAAATGATTGCATACTTTTATGAATAAAATTGAATCATTTATTAAATTCTTTTATTTAACTTACACTGTGTGTCGTCAAATCTTGGAAGTTAAATTTGACCCACTTCCCGGTTTCGGATAGAGCTGAAATTTTGCATACACGTTTAGTTTGGATGACAATGCAATCTGGCCATTTTGTAAAAATATCAAGATGGCGGTTCCAAAATGGCGGCCGATTTTTGAAATTGTGCTCCGCGGTCCTCTGACATGGGTATCAAATGAAAGGATATGACAGGTAGAACACAATAAGCTATGTGGCGTCATTCCAAATTCAAAATGGCGGCCAACTCTTACACTGTTTGTCGTCAAATCTTGGAAGTTAAATTTGACCCACTTCCCGGTTTCGGATAGAGCTGAAATTTTGCATACACGTTTAGTTTGGATGACAATGCAATCTGGCCATTTTGTAAAACTATCAAGATGGCGGTTCCAAAATGGCGCCGGTTTTTGAAATTGTGCTCCGCGGCGCTCTGACATCATTTTTTTTTGCATCATTGTGCTCCTTTAATCCCTCATGGGACATAGGGCGGAAACAGTTGCCCTCCAGCGGACTCTGTTTTGCGCGACAGCTCTCAGCTTCGACCAGGATCTCCCAGTTGTTGCGGCTTCTGCTAGTAGGGTTCTCCTCCATGTTGTCCTAGGTCTTCCGACTCGACGGGATCCTTGCGGATTCCAGTCGAAGGCCTGCATGGCTAGATTTTCGTTTTCGCGTCGCAAGGTGTGTCCAACCCAATTCCATTTCCTTCGTCTGATTTGGTCGTCTATCCTTTCTTGAAATTCTATCCTGCCAGCGGATTTTTAGGATACGACGCAGGCATCTGTTGACGAAGACTTGTAGGCGCCCTGTGATGAATTGGGTGACTTTCCATGTTTCGCAACCGTACAAAAGTACTGCCTTCACGTTGGAGTTGAACAGCCGCAATTTGGTGTTAGTTGAGATCTCCGTTGATCTCCATATGAGGAACAGGCATGCATATGCGCCTCGTGCTTTATTTATTCTGGAACTGACATCTTCTTCTGCATCGCCATTTTCGGTAATAATACTACCGAGGTAGCAGAATTTATCGACCAGTTCCACGTCACGGTTATTCAGCGCAGTCCGTTCAATGGTGTTTGCATTTATCCGCATTTCTTTAGTTTTAGTTGGATTTAGCCTTAAGCCTGCTGGACTACTTTCTGCTGCCAAATTGTTAATCATGTTTTTGAGGTCCTGGTGTCTGTGGGCCAGCAAACAGATATCATCGGCGTAGTCGAGATCCTTAAGGCGGTCTAACAAACCCCATTGTATGCCGCCTGTTCTATTATCTAGAGCGCCGACAAGGATGTCATTTATTACTATAAGACTAAAGGCGAAAGTAGGCATCCTTGTCGTACTCCTGAGCTCACCTCGAAGCTGTCGGATAATTTTCCATTATGGAGAACTCTGCATTTGGAATTGTTATATAGGGCTTTTATCAATTCTATTATTTTATCAGGCAGTCCACGTCGCCATAGTGCCTGCCAAATGAAGCTCCTATTAACCGAGTCGAACGCTTTCTCATAGTCTACGAAAGCAAGGTAAAGGGGGGGATCGGAATTCAGTAGACTGCTCCACTATTATTCGTAAGGTGTTGATATGATCAATACATGAGCGGCCCTTCCAGAATCCGGCCTGCTGCCTCCTAAGCGTTCGGTCTACTGCCTCACTTATCCTAGATAGTAATATATGGGACAAAATTTTGCCCACTGTAGATAGTAAACAGATGCCTCTCCAGTTGTCGCATATTGTTAGGTCCCCCTTTTTTGGTATTTTGACTATGATACCTTCCGTCCAATCCTCCGGAAAGGTACAGGTGTTCCATGCTATTTCCAGGATTGGCTGAAGCGCATCTGCTATGAGGCTTGAATCGGCTTTCAACAATTCTGGCGGGATGCCATCTTTCCCAGCTGCTTTACCATTGGCCATCGCATGAACTGCGGTTACTATTTCCGTCTTGGATGGGGTTCGGGTGGTGATTCTTATAGGCTGTGCATTGTTGCTGGTTTCCTGAGGTTCCTGTGTAAATGAACCATTCAGGGCGGCGAAGAAGTAATCTCTCCATCTTTGGAGCTGCTCCTCGTCGCTGCACAGCAGCCTTCCATCCGCACTCTTAACGGCATGCTTTTTAGTAGAGTGCTTTCCCGAGAGCTCTTTAGTAATTTGGTACAGCACCTTACTGTTGCCTGTGTTTGCCGCGTTTTCCGCTTTTTCTGCGAGCTCGTTTATCTGCTGCCTTTTATCACGCCGGACACTTCTCTTTACCTCCCGGTGTAATTGGGAGTACTCCCGTTCCAGTTGGTAACGTCTTTCGGAGTCGCTTGTAGAGTTTACGTTATTTTTTAGGGCCCTTCAGCGTTCTATTTTTTGCCAGGTTGTGTCCGAGATCCAGTGTTGCTGGTTTCTTTGGACATAAACGATGCTCATTTCCGCAGCCGTTAATATTGCGCCCTTTGTCCTACTCCACAGCTCTTCAATATTTGTGTCTTCAGAAACGTTGTGCTGGTTTAATATTTGTTGTAGGTTTCCAGCCCTCTGACATGGGTATCAAATGAAAGGATATGACAGGTAGAACACAATAAGCTATGTGGCGTCATTCCAAATTCAAAATGGCGGCCAACACTAAATTGCGGAAAGCTTATAATAGACTAAAAAGTAGAAAATATAACCGATCAACTTCCAATTTTGCACACACTCGTAGTTCGGGTGGTTAATGTGTATGAATGATGAGATGAATAGTTGAGTTAAGGGTGAGTTGATAATAAAGAAGCAATACACGTTACAAAAAATCACAAACAAACACAGAGAGGAATACATATAATAAACTAAAAAGTAGAAAATAAAATAAATGGTTAAAAATTTTTTTAAAAAAAATTCTTTTAATTAACTAAAAAATGTACTGAAAAGTAAAAAATAAAAAATATTTTAAAGAAAGCGTGAAATTTCAATTTTGATGCAAAAGTTAATTAAAAGAATGGCGCATTTTTCATCAAAAATTGAAAATATAACTGTAAATCGCGTGAGATTTACAATAATCCTCAATTTTTTGCTTTGTTAATTTCAAATTCTAACAAAATTTTTTGATGAAAAATGCGCCATTCTTTTCATTAACTTTTTCATTAAAATTGACATTTCACGCTTTCTTTAAAATATTTTTTATTTTTTACTTTTCAGTACATTTTTTAGTTAATTAAAAGAATTTTTTTTAAAAATTTTTTTTAACCATTTATTTTATATTAAATTATCATTATTTTGTATGGATACAAAAAGGAGTGAAATGAAATATTCATTTTGATTGATAAATTAGGTTTTATTTGCACTAATGAATTCAAATATGTTTATTACTTTAATGAACAGATTATTTACAAGTAACAATGTGTAGTAACAAATTCATTTACAGCTTTTGTACATGTCTGATATTTAACTTCTTGCAATCTGTGTTATTCTGTTAAGGATAGGTCGATGATAGGAAAAGTATGAAATGAATGGGAGTGTTTCAAGTGTAATGTGCCTTGAAAAAGTCAAATCGAGGGTTGTTCCTCCGAGCGTTGTTGACTTAGTAACATCTGATCTTCATTCGAGATTGTACATATCCTTCATGAATTTGAGGAATGTATCATTATTTTTTTCACGTTTGTGTTGAAGTCGCCACAAAGAAGAATTGGTACATTGGTATCAACTTGCATGATCGGAAGCACATACTGCCTGTGATGCACATACGGAAAGAGTGCTTGGTGCAGCAATACACTAATGTTTGAGACACTTGCTCCAGGATGAATATACACTGCGCCAAGTACAATTTTAAACGTTGTATCAGCAGTGAAGCATGTAATTTCAGCCAAGCAGACCTCGCCTGTGTTTCTGATGATACGAGTTGTGTCCGACAATTCAACGTGGAGAACTTTGGCCGTGGATGTTGATGTTAATTTTCGATAGATTGCCACTCCACCAGCTGCGTTTGTATCAGAATCCGATCGATTATTCTGCCTGGTTATACATTCATAATTATTGATTGGAACTGGATCAAAATTGTCACGCATCCACGTTTCAGTCAATACCAAATAATCCGATCTTGGTATCACGGGATCCGTTTCAATATCGGCGAAGTGCGCAGACAAACTCTGAACATTAAGGTATGTCACTACAGTTTGCCCAGCGTTGTTACCGTCATCACAAAATTTCACTGCTTTCGAAGTGATTGTTTGAAGGGCGTGTCCACGGAGTCAAATGTATTCGTTACGGACATCTCGCGTAGTCTGTGAGTCGTTTTCATCTCGTCCGTGTTTGAAAATAAAAGGCGCATTTTTTTCCGTGATGATGTGCAAGCCGTTTATATTCGTTACCCGACTCAGCGCCACGTACACCAACTGTTGTGGTTGCTCCGAGGAGTATTTATAAACAATAACAGTAAACGTCCCACCTTGCGACTTGTGAATGGTAATAGCACAAGCAGGAACGCAAGGAAACTGATTTCGTTTGCATTTCACAGTTTTCGTCAGTGTAATGTTCACTATTTTCTTATACACCGGCACCCAGTTAGGAGACAGAGTGTTTGGCTTGCTTTGCTTATTGTTGACAATTTGAAAAATTTGATCTAATTAAATATTGACAATTTTAATCAAATTTTTAAGATTACTACAATCACATTTTTAAAATTACTACGGGACATAACGGGACAATGAGTCATCATTTTTCGTGCATGCAGCCGGCGTTCATCGTTTTAATAGACGTTGTCACATCAAAAAAAATTATTATGACAAAAAAAAAGCACAGCGAGCCGAAGAATCGAACTCGCAGCCCCACAAAGCTCCTAGACGAAGGTACTTCTCCCTAGCCCTCTGCGCCATATGGCTGATACTATCAGTGGTTGACTAATATGTTAATAAATCATTTCAGAAAGAAGAAAAGGGGAAAAAGAAAACAATCTGCCCCGACCGACCAGGGCTTGAACCTGCAGCACTACGCGCCGCTGGATCAAGTATCTAGCGCGCTACGCACTCTCCCACCGGCCTTCTACCAGTTTCGCAACAATAAAGTATTTTGTTCGGTGCCTATGAAATGTTTAGGTTGAACTAATTTTAACAGTTTTTTATGCCTAATTTCGAACTCCGTTATCAGAATTTCGAAAAAAATTAACGGGACCACCGTGGGAAACTCCCCCTTCAAATGAACCAAAAAAAGCAAAAAAGTTATTGGGTTACAAAGTTATGCGTTGTTACCTACACGTCGAATTGAGTAACCTCCTCTTTTCTACATAAGTATCGAAGTAGACGCTCCAAAAAAATTTCCTTGTCGTTTTAGCTTTTTTTTTTAACTCGATAAAAGAACATATATATGTAACTCATTAAAAAAACACGGCTAATAGCTACTTATATTGAAATATGTATTCTATTCTATTTTATTTGCCTCGATTCCCAGATCCGGCGGGTCTGAAGTTAGTGCGGATTTGACACATTGCGATTCTTAAATCCGCAACCGCAAATTTCTTTTTAACATTTTCCGCCCTGTAAAAGTGTGATCCGCTACAAATTTTCTGCGGATTTGAACGACAGATGCGCCTAAGATAATCCGACATCGCTAATTTCATAATCGCGTGAGTCTTCACTCCAGATTTTTTGATTAAACAAATCCGCGGCTGCGGATTTGAGAGTCGCAAAATATCAAATCCGCAGTCACTTCCGCTCCGCCGGATCTGGAATCAAGGCAATTGTATTCTTCTTCTATTTTCTGCCCAAAACAATTACTCAAAAATTATGGAAAAACAAAATAAAGGCCTCGATTCCCAGATCCGACGGCGCGGAAGTGAGTGCGGATTTGACACTTTGCGATTCTCAAATTCGCAGTCGCGGATTCAATTAAATCAAAAATTCGGACTGAAGACTCACACGCTAATGAAATACCCGATGTCGGATTATCTTAGGCGCTTTTGTGGTTTCAAGTCAAATTTGTTGCGGATCACACTTTTAAAGCTCGGAAAATGTCAAAGAGAGCCCCGCGGTTGCAGATTTGAGAATCGCAAAGCCTCAAATCCGCCCCATCGGATCTGGGAATCGAGGCCAATAAATCGAAAGTGTCAAATTGAAAAAAAAAAAAAAAAAAAACAATGGATGTGTGTACTTATGTACGCGCATTAGAAGTAATACTTCTTTGGCATACAAATAACTAATTAGATTCTTATTATTTTCAAGCGTTGGAAGTTGGAAGCATCATGATGCCGACACGGTCTAGCCTCCAGATTTTACCGGAATCAAATCCTAACTGAAATCACCTACTAGTTGACTTATCAGGCCTAACTACAATGGTTTTAAGATGCCTCATCAAATTTTCTTAAGACCGGCTGATTTCCTGTCAACACACAAAGAATGTTAACCTTCATATGCGTCGCCAGCTGGTTCAGCTCTTATCTACCTGATAATGCTGCTGCTATTTCAAAGCCTTACTCTCTTCCTGTTGGTTTCTTTCCGCCTTAGCTACCAATAGAGAATATTTAACTTCTCCTCCACTTTATTCCATAGATCATACAAAGTTGGCTCAACAATTCTATTCCCTCCTCTTCGGTTTCTATTGAGGGTTTCAAATTATTTCGTAATGATCGTCAAGGTCGCGTCGGCGGCGGTGTGGCGATTTACTTGCGTGATAATTTAAAGTCAAAAATTGTTGGTTTCTCTAAACAACCTGGAATTGACTTTTTATGTGTCGAAGTTTCTAGCTCTGTCGATAAGCTCCTACTAGTCTGTGTGTACTCTCCTCCTGGTATGTTTAATTCTAACAATGCTAAAGAATTTCATGATACTCTTGAGAACTTGTCCAGTGGGTATAAAAGCATACTGGTAGGTGGTGATTTTAATGTCAACTTATTAGTAAATTCTTCCCTACAACAATCTTTCCGGTACTTTGTGCAATCCCTTGGTTTGGACTCTGTGAATGTGCTCCCTACTTACTTTAATTGTAGATCACCTTCCTTGCTTGACCTATTTCTCACAAACGATATCGATTCTGTTCTTTTTATTAACCAAATCTCTCCGCCCAGTTATCTGGATCATGATATTCTATTCGCATGTCATAGATTTAATGTCGATTCCCCACGGGCGAAAACGTTTACCTATCGTGATTTCTCTAATATTGACCAAGAATGTCTTGGCCTTAGATGTCGTAGTTTACCATGGACTGACATTTTCTCAATGACTGATGTTGATGAGAAAATTGCTAAGTTCAATAGAACGTTCCTTGACCTGTATGATGAGTTTGTGCCTATCAGAAGTAAAATTTGCTTAGCTAAATCCAAACCTTGGTTCACTAATGAAATTAAATCACTTATTGTTGAAAGGGAGTTTTTATATAAATTATTCTTAAAAGTAAAAAGTGATGTCGCATGGAGATCTTTTAAACGCCTTAGGAATCTTGTTGTTGCTAAAATTAAGGAAGCTAAACGAAATTATTATAGCCGTAAGCTTGATCCCTCTCTTTCAGTGAAAACCGTGTGGAACAATTTGCGCAACTTAGGTGTACACACTAAGAATGAAGCCACTATTCACAACCTCAGTCTTGAGACTCTTAACCAGCACTTTATATCTTGCCAAACGGCAGAGCATGCTAATATCCCTGTTACTGCTTCTTCTGGAGGCTTCTACTTTCGTTGTGTTGATTCCCTTGAAGTCATCACTGCCCTTAAATCGATTAAATCTAAAGCAGCCGGTAGCGATAATATTTCACCTAGGTTTCTAAAAATGCTGCTACCTTGCTTACTGCCTATTCTGACTCACTTATTCAACTCCTGTATTACGGTATCAAAGTTCCCTAAGTGTTGGAAACACGCTTTAATTACACCCATTCCCAAGTGTCCCTCTCCTGTTAGCCCCTCTGATTATCGACCCATTAGTATACTCCCATTCTTAGCAAAAGTGCTGGAAAAGATGTTATCCATCCAAATACTTGAATATGGCGAACGACTTCGTTTTATAAATGCGTGGCAATCTGGGTTCCGCAAATACCACAGCTGCGAAACTGCTCTCCTTAAAGTCACGAATGATATTCGTGCCTCTCTTGATGAGCATCATGTGTGCTGTCTATTGTTGCTTGATTTCTCAAAAGCCTTCGATAGCGTTAATCACACTTTGCTTCTGCAAAAACTCTCTTCACAAGCCCACTTTTCTCAAACAGCCCTTAAACTTCTGCATAGCTTCTTAACGCACCGATCTCAACAAGTTAAACTAGGTGCCTGCAGTTCTTCAATTGCCCAACTTAGCTCGGGAGTCCCTCAAGGTTCCATTCTCGGACCACTTCTGTTCAGCATTTTTATTAATGATCTTCCTTTAGTGGTAATAGACTCCAAGATCCACATGTACGCTGATGATGTTCAACTTTATATATCTGCACCAAAAAGCCAAATCGTTTCTTCTGTTGAGAAGATTTCGGCAGATTTACGCCGCATTTCGCGCTGGTCGACGTTGAACCAACTTCAATTAAATCCATCGAAGTCCCGTTGTATATATTTCTCTCACACTCCCATCTCTCGTCCTACTCTGCCTGATATCGTTTTGAATGGTGTTCCCCTCACTTCCGTCGAAAAAGTAAAAAATCTAGGAGTTGTTCTGAATAGCAGTATGACCTGCTGCGACCATATCACTCTCATTATTGGCAAAATTTATGGCCTTCTGTCAAAACTTAGGTACCACTGTGGTTTGCTCAAAAGGTCTGTCCGTTTGAATTTAGTGAAAGCCTTACTGCTACCTCATCTAATGCATGGTCTATCCATTTTTCCGTCTTTAGACTCGTCTTGTGCGAGGAAGCTCGAGGTAGCCTTTAATGATTGCGTGCGCTTTGTATATAACTTACGCCGATTTGATCATATATCACCTTATCGAAATTCCGTTTTAGGTTGCTCCATTAACATTTACCGTGAATTTAGGCTTTTGCTTGTGCTTCACGGCATCCTGAACCATCGCAAACCCGCATACCTCAACCAGTTCGTGCAGCTTTCACAGTCACTTAGAAATGAAAATTTGATTATTCCGCGTTTTCGCACTTTAATTGGACAACGTTCTTTCTTCGTCTTCGTTGCTCTACTATGGAACTCTCTCCCGGTTGAATTGCAACGTATCGATTCAGCGGGCATTTTCAAGAAGCGTCTCTTCGAACTTTTAGTTAATAGAGCTGTAAGAGCATGAATATAGGAAAATAAAGTTAATCTTGTTTGTGGATTCTTTATTCTTTTTTTTTTATTATTCTTTTTTTTTATTTTTCTCTTTCTTTTGTCAATTATTTTAACTTTTCTTTTTTTTAATTTTATATATATGTACATATATTTTTTTTTTCTTTTGTTTTATTTTTCTCTTTCTTTTTACTCAATTTCTCTTGCATGCTACATATGTATTTATATCTTAACTTTTACTTGTTTTATATTACTGTTTAACCTCCTTATAATGAATGTACAATAATTTAAGACTGTTAGTCTTTGTACATAAGATGTCAATAAATAAATAAATAAATAAAAATAAATAAATGGTACCATTATAGTCTTCTTTGCTCTTAGCCGTGCCTTTAGCTGTCGGTTACAGCGCAGCAGTTTCCTCGGCTAATCTTCGACGCTCCAAAAGGGCATGGTCTGTGTCCTCTTTCACATTTAGGAATGCCGGGCATTGCGTGGACTCATATTGTCCAAGGCGATGGAGGTATGCCTTCATAGCTTACCTCTCCATGCTCTCGAGGCCCATCCTTCCACGTTTGTTATGAGCCTGTGAGTTCATCGACCTTGGGTAGACTAATTTTACTTCCTTTGCCACTACTGAAATCATTGTCACTTCTAAATTATGTTTACTTCTCTAGCTTCTTCTACCTGTGGTTACTCAATTAAATTGAGCGCGTTAGGGTATTTACCCTGATATTTATCATACAAAGAGTTTCGGACAAATACAGCATCATTTACGGTACCGTGCCGTATATTTGAAACCAATCGATCATTATTCAGGGCTAGATTTACATGATCTTGGAGAAAGTTAATAGGTGGACGGGAATCTTCGCCTCTGCCAACAACTTCTTCTAAGTCTTTTTTGTATGGCCATAATACTTGTTTCAAAAATTAGATTTTTGATTTGGAGCAAATACTTACTGCCTACTAATACTTTGGAGCAGATACTGCTATCACAACTTGTAAATTCAGACTGCTTCATAGAACTAACCTCTCAACCGTTCAAAATTGAATCTGGAGTTCCCCGAGGCTCCATTTTTGGCCTAAAGCTTTTCAATATATTTATACATGACTTCGCCAACATAATTCCCCTTCTTAACACAACTTGCATATAATACGCTGATGATACACTTGTTTGGAATACAAGTCTCACCTATTAAAACCATAGAAGAACTCCAAACACACGTCAACAAAATAATAGATAACCTAGATAAATGGAACGTTAATCAGGGGAAAGTTTAATTACCTGCTTCAGGAATCTCTCAGGTAAAGGACATAAAAACGTGCAACGGTAATCAAAAGTCTGGAAAATAATCATTAATGGTCACATAATTATTTTATGAAGTACCTGGGAGTGCAGATGCATCACAGAATCATGTGGAACCCACACGTAAGACTCAAACTGATAAACGCTCGTATAATAGTAATAAAGGTGGCAAATAAGTTGCAGTTTTTGGAAAGGAAAATACTTAGGCACTGTACCTTCCTCTATATTGCAGCGGAAAATGGGCGAAAATTACACCAATCCTGATATACATGTTCCAACTAATGCAAAATAGACTTCGCAATCATGCCCCCGAATGAATTGGTAAGAAAAATAGCTAGTGAAGGCATTATGAAAGCAGCAGAGTTACCAAGCAAATACACGCCAAAGGAAATATAAATGAATAAATAGTTAACTTGAAACACCCAAAAACATCAGCCAACGGGCGAACTAGAAATTAAGTATACTAGTAAAATAGCTCTGACAATAATGTAAGTCAGCGATACAAAAATAAAACCACAGCCAGTTTGGCGCAACCAATCTGTTTGTGCCTAAAACACTACGAATCTTCCTATGCCCACAAAAATCCCAGCTGATTAATCGAACATGAAATTTATTTCCCTCCATAGCCTCGGCATAAAACCCCCTCACCCAACGACATCGTGAACCGGCATCGGCTACGAATTTCCATATGCCCATAATAATGATAATCCCAGTGCGCATGAAGAATGGAAGTTGAAATGCTTGCCCTCCATTGCCTCCACCCCTTCGCCCATATCCTCCGTTGCGTTGCGTTGCGAATTCGTCAAAATTCACTCTCATAATATTTTTCAAAACGCGCCTAAAGAAGTGTAACTTCAAAAAAAAAAACATCACACATGTAAACACTATATAAAACGAATCTAAACATTTTTCTTTGGATTGGAGGCAAATCTAAAATCACTTTGCACAACAAAATTAGGTGTATTATTTTACTTAAACATACATTATTGTTAAAAATTCAGCTTACCGCGCATTTTGTATTAATTTACACTTCAATTTAACTTTTTTTTATTTTTAAAGAAACTATCACGCACACACTTCACCTTTCTTTAAATGTAGAACATCTACTGAAAAACACAGTAACCTGTTTTTCCATAGCATATATGCACGTGCACGCACACAAGTACCCTCACTTCGCAATGAGACCAACAACAAATTACCCGCCAAAAATATGAAAGAATTGATATATTTTAATTGCACCCCATTTATGACAAACAATAGTAAACACCATCTATGGCAATCTTACATTACTCTTCGTTTTACCTATGATTATCAATTTCCATAAAATATACAAAATACATTTCATAAATAATAGAAAATCTATTGTCATAATTCAGTACTCCCTTCGAAACTTTATACATATCTAGAATTGGAATGTACCTTTTTACATAAGCATGAATAAATAGGTTTATTGCCACATTCTTACAAGTTAGTTTTTGGAGTAATGGGAAGTCGCTAGATCGGGGTGCGAAAGGACCAGGGTTCGATACTTGGTGATGGCCGCCTACTATTTTTGGAACGAAGTTCCTTAACGCGGCTTGCGGGTAGAGTGAGTTGGGAGAAATCGTCACGTAAGAAAATGCGGCATTCTGTGTATGTATGCGTGCGAGTATCGATCCCAGTAGGCAATTTACGAATTTACGAAATCAGAAAGCAGGGGCCTATTTTTATAATACGCTTTTTCGTAAAATCGACTTTCTAATTTTCATTTTTCAATTTTGTTGTCCATGTAATACGAAAACTTAACGAATTTTCGTAAATTAACGAACGGTGCCTTACGCCACCTATAAGTTGTTCGTACCTTGCCAAACGACTAGTTACACGTAAAATATATTAGAAACATGGAATAAATTGTGTTAAGAGAATTTTTTTGAATTCTTTAGTTTCTTGCATATTTGAATTTGTTGTGATGAAAAGCGGACATAACTTGCTCTCAATTTTAATTAATATTTCTTGTAATATAATTGAAACCATACTTTTTGATATTGGACAAGTAAAATCATTTTCCGCCCACCAGAAGATAGAACAATTAAAGTAACAACTAGTCTTAGCACAAGTGGGATGTATGTATGTTATTCGTTGACCAGAAGGAAGATGTATTTTTTCTAGTACGAACAGAAAAGCCTCTTTCGATAGTCGAAAACGCTGATTAAAACTAAAAACTTATTTATTAATGATTTTACATAATAAATTGAATTATCCTTTACTCCTTATTTGGCATAGCCAAAGGGTTTCTTAATTTTCGTTTGAAAATATATTTATGTTGCTGAGTTCTTCCACCTTCTTTATTTTCCTCATAAACAAAAATATGACGCCAAATAGACATATTTAGTAACTTGATAAGTTACCAAAATCTTGCAATTATTCCAAAATTGACAATTCAAGGCCGTTATGTCGCCAAGCGCTATAAATATTAGCCATAAGCTAGTAACCGCCGCTTCAATATGCTTACGAACACCATTGACTTTACGAACTTGATTTGTTCGTAAAATGTGAACCACTATTAAAAATTATCGTTATTTTATTTTTCGTTTTACGAAATTCAAGTTTGCGAATAAGCGTATTACAAAAACGGACCCAGTGTTTTTCTGTAGAAATTGGAACCAGTTATAGGAAGAAATGGTGATTATCGAGGATAGATGCTCGATGCTCTTATTGAAATGAATTATATCTCTCTCTGTCTCTTTTTAAACCCTTTATATTAGCTTCACCTGTATCTTGTGTGTAAACAAATCTAGCAACTTGATACGGGTGTCAAATGAAGAGGCACCATAAGTAGAATACAATAGCCTATGTCGTTGGATCCATGGCGGCCACCTCAAGAGGTTACCATTTTTTTCATAACCCCTTCGTCATAAGTAAAACTCCATAAGCAATATAGTACACTCAATATATCGTTAGGTCCATGGCGGCCATCTCAAGAGCTCGGATTCTGTTTTCTTCACAACCCCCTCAACATGGCTATCAAATGAACGGGCATTATAAGTACAATGCAATAGCTTATATCGTTAGTTCCATGGGGGGCCATCTCAACGGAGCGGATTACCATTTTCTTCAAACCCCTTCGATATCAAGTAAAAATAAATAAAATATACAGATTTTATTTGGAGTTATATTCGCAGCTGTAGAAAAATCGTAAAGAGCTTCGTTCCTGACGGGGGTCCCATGACCGCACCTGTATTTTTTTTAAGTTATGATGATTTGGTAGTGTTTGTTAACACGTTGACGACCACAGGACGCACATATGCGTCCTGCGGTTTTCGCCATAAACCGAGGACGCATATATGCGTCTTCATTTTCTATGTAATTCATTTATTACAGTTTCTGCCATTCAACCATTACCATCATTTTTATTTTGTTTTTTGTCTTTTTTTTAAATTATTTAATTTTTCAGTGTTTTTTTAATCTATTTTTATATTTTTTTTGTTATTATTGAATGAACTGTTAATTTAAGTTTATATTGAAAGAGAATATATATATGTATATACGAGAATAAAATAATTGCTACAACCTTTTTAACTTTTTTTATAGTGACGCATATTTGCGTCCTGCGGTTTATACAACACAATTTTGTTCCATAAAACGGCGACGCGCATATGCGTCATACTATCCTTGACGTCACAAACTCCTCAAAACACATAAAAACAATATATTCTAACATTGGGCTATAATTAACTCATTTCGTGCAAATTTATCATCTGGTTTGTGGCCACCCCTAGAATAATCGCCTAGGTCGTTAACGTGTTAAATACTTTGTTAAGTTTTAAATTACGCAAAGTCTCATAACTTATAACCTACATAAGCCTTTAAAATAAACTTTGCAAGATTAATTATATATAGCGTTGGTCAGTGTAATACTCATGAATCTCCATGGCCAAACTAGGATACAGCATTATGACAATAATTAAATCAATGCAACGTGAAATAAAAGTTTTAGTTAAGAATGGATTTGGCTTATTTAGCTTATTATCTATGTCTATGTCTATGTCTATATCTATAAAAATCTCGTGTCACAGTGTTTGTTACCGTACTCCTCCGAAACGGGTTGACCAATTTGCATAAAATTCTTTGTGTATATTTGGTAGGTCTGAGAATAGGTCGTAGGCTATTTTTTATACCTTTAACCAAAAAAACAGCTGCAAAATCCAAAAAAAAAATGGTAATTTTAGGAATTTTCACTTCATTTTAGTTTCAATAGCTTCATGGCCTACCTATTGTTTGACAAATGTAAAATTGTCATTAAATTGAATCATTTGGTCTGTTCATTAGTCAGTCCTAGAACGATTTAAAACATTCTAGGATAGAAAAGTACAAGTTTTGGCGTTCATTAGTTATCGAACTTGTTCTTTTTAGTCCGAAATAGTTCTAGTCTGGTGTTCATTAAGTTGTTCTAAACAGTCCGAAGCTTCACTTTTTTGTTCTCGATTTTTTTTACGGACTGTTTTGGACAAGATTTTTTTGTTGTTGTTTTTTTATAGTTTTGACAAATGTGTATACGAAATTTTGACAACGGGAATTGTCAGAACAAAAAAGTACAAGAAAGCGTTCATTAGATTTTCTATTCCTAGGTTGTTCTAAAATGTTTGAAGTTTAATTGCTAGTTGTCAATTCTCTTCTATTCTGTTCTGATCTGTCCAGTCCTGAAAACTACTGAACAAAGCTATTACATTTAATAAAAATTTCAAATTTACGCAGCTGTCAAACAATAGGTAGGCCATGACGCTATTGAAACTAAAATGATCCATGGCGGCCGTTTTAAGAAGGCGGTGTACCACTTTCTTCACAACCACCTCGACATGGGTATCAAATGAAAGGGTATGATAAGTAGAATACAATAAGCAATGTAGTATACAAAATATATCTTTAGATCCATGGCGGCCGTCTCAAGAGGCCGGATTACCACTTTCTTCACAACCACCTCAACATGGGTATCAAATGAAAGGGTATGTTAAGTAGAATACAATAAGCAATGTAGTATACAAAATATATCTTTAGATCCATGGCGGCCGTCTCAAGAGGGCGGGGTACCACTTTCTTCACAACCACCTCGACATGGGTATCAAATGAAAGGGTATGATAAGTAGAATACAATAAGCAATATAGTATACAAAATATATCTTTAGATCCATGGCGGCCGTCTCAAGAGGCCGGATTACCATTTTCTTCACAACCACCTCAACATGGGTATCAAATGAAAGGGTATGTTAAGCACAATACAATTAAGCAATGTAGTATACAAAATATATCTTTAGATCCATGGCGGCCGTCTCAAGAGGGCGGGGTACCACTTTCTTCACAACCACCTCGACATGGGTATCAAATGAAAGGGTATGATAAGTAGAATACAATAAGCAATGTAGTATACAAAATATATCTTTAGATCCATGGCGGCCGTCTCAAGAGGCCGAATTACCACTTTCTTCACAACCACCTCGACATGGGTATCAAATGAAAGGGTATGATAAGTAGAATACAATAAGCAATGTAGGATACAAAATATATCTTTAGATTCATGGCGGCCGTCTAAAGAGGCCGGATTACCATTTTCTTCACAACCCCCTCAACATGGGTATCAAATTAAAGGGTATGATAAGTAGAATACAATAAGCAGTGTAGTAGACTCAATATACCGATTAATGGCGGCCGACGCAAGACCCATGTTCTTTGAGGCATTTCATCTGTGTAAAATTCATATCTCGAAAAATATTAAGTCAATGGATGGTTTTTATTGTTTACTATTGACTTATGGGTGCAGCGTAGGCGCACCGGGTCCCAGCTAGTATTATATGATTTTCTATTATTTATGAAATGTATTTTGTATATTTTATGGAAATTGATAATCATAGGTAAAACGAAGAGTAATGTAATATTGCCATAGATGGTGTTCACTATTCTTTTTCATAGATGGGGTGCAATTAAAATATATCAATTCTTTCAAATTCTTGGCGGGTAATTATTATATAATTCTTTCAGCAGCATCTCCATGAAAGATGGGTTAGTTTTTCAAGTTGTTTGTTTGAATGTTTTCGCGATTCTTCACAATCTCCACTTAATATATTGTCATCCAGTCTGAAGTGTTATTCAACAGAAAGAATACCAAGAAAAAGCGTAATTAGTGGCTAGTCTCTAGGCACAACATCCCACTTTTGTTTTGTTATTTTGAAGAGATACATACAAATTTAGTTAATAAAAACTTAAAAATATGCTTTTAAACAAAGGGCTGCAAAATTTTTTAGATAAAAAGATTTAGATTTCGTTTGTAAAATTTTTGTAAAATATTAAAAATTCTGAGAAAAATCACTTCCTTATATTGATGGACTATAAGGACGGTCTTAAATACATCGTTCGTGCAATTAAATTTATAAATTTTCATTCATTTCAGTAAGCGCTTATATTCCCTCGTAAAAATTTCGTTTAATATCTACTGACACTCACTAATAATTTTAATAACTGCGATTATCCATTTTACATAAACCAACCAAATGTTTCGTTTAAATCATATGTACATATTTTTTGTGACAAATCCACATGTTTTGGTCTACAGCACCACCTACATGACTATAAACTATAATAAAAATTTAAAAAACCGACTTAAAAAAACCGCACAAGAAAGGATTAAATAATTGTTCGTGATTCTTAACAACATCAATCCAATCAGAATGGATCTAGAAAGAAAAATCACTTTTGAAGACGGTGCCAGGTAGTAGTTGACTTTGATTGCACTAACTCTTGTTTCGGGAATTGTTTTCATTTATTTGTTAGGTTTATGCCCTTAATACATCACCCACAAGTGTTAGCACCGCCTTTAAAAGTGATTCATCTTTCTAGATCCATTCTGATTGGATTGATGTTGTTAAGAATCACACAATTATTTCATCCATTTTTGTGCATTTTGTGCGGTTTTTTTAAGTCGGTTTTTAAATTTTTTTTTTAAATCCATTCTGAGAAGTATAACACGCCGTCCCGTCGAGTAAGGATAAAAATCGAAGCAGGAGCTACATATGTAGTTTTTGCGTATTTTCGGACGAATTAAAAAAAAACTTTTTAATATAAAACAAAATTCTCCGAGGGAAATTAAAAGAAATATTTATTGTGAAGTCGATAGCTTACTGTACTGTACTATACTCGTCATACACTTTCATTTGATTCCCATACCAAGGGCGTTGTAAAGAAAAAGGGAAGCCGCCATTTTGTGTCGGCCGCATTTTGGGTTTTGAATGACGCCACATAGCGAAGTGTATTCTACTTGTCACACCTTTTCATTTCATACCCATGTCTGGGGTCGGGGAGCGCAATTGCAAAATTTGATTGCAGATTATATTGTCATGCGAACTATACGTATGTGTAAAATTTGCAGTTGATCGGTTATATGGAACTGGATCAAAATCAACTTGCAAGATTTGTTTACACTATACACACATACAGATCAAGATAATATAAGGCATATAAAAAGTTAAGTTGTCATTGGTATCAGGTAAATTAAATGTAAACAATAAAATTCTTTGATTCTTCATCCACGCCATGGTATATTTCTTTATTCAATATAAACAATAGTTTTTTGATCTGCAAATTCCGCCATAATTTCGTTCTCATCGGCTTTTGTTCTGGAAGCAAATTTACAGACGTATTCACGTCGAAAACTTGTTTAATATGAAACAAAATTCTCCGGAGGAAATTAAAAAATAATTATTTTGTCGATATATAGAAACAAAATAGCACCGCGAGCCCAAGGATCGAACTCGCACCCCACTGAGCCCACAGCCGAGAGTACTTCTCCTTAGCCCTTTGCGCCATGTAAAGTACTATCGGTGGCTGACCAATATGTTAATAAATCATTTCAGGAAGAAGAAAAAAGAGAAAAAGAAAACAACCGGCCTGCACCGGCCAGGGATCGAACCTGCGAGCGTCACACTCCGCTGAACCGAGGATCCGACGCTCTACCCACTCCACAATAAAGTAATTTATTCGGTGCCTATGAAATGTTTATCAAGAAAATGATATTTTTGCACTTTTAATTAAGTAAATGTTTATGTTCTCCTGAGTCTCATTATTAAATAATACTCCTATAATTTAGTGAGAAATAGAATCAAAACATGTTACACCGAAGTAAAAAGAAATGTATTTCACCATTTTGCGGCCGGGGATTGAGCTTGGTTCCCCGGGGATTGGATCCCAGCGCCTTACCTCTAGGCTACCGATATAGGGACTTTAGTAGAAATCTCTTTTTTGTTGTTAAATATACTTCTGGTTGAAATTTCCAGACCATTTTCTCAGTTTTTGGTCTTTTGACCAAGAGCTACACTTTGAGATATGGCCCAAGTCTGTAGCGGCAGTACTTTCAGAGATGAAAGAAGATCTCAGACGGACAGAGCCTCCGTATAAGCTTTTTTTTTTGAAAAAGCTAAAAAAGAAGAAATAAAAAATTAAAAAAAAAAACAAACAAAATAAAATAAAATAACATAAAATGTAATAAAAGAGTTGTAGACATTTAAACGAAGTAGATGGAGTATCAGATGGGGAGATAGAGACTTTTTTTATTCCATTCTACGAGGAAGGATAAGATGGCCAGATAAAACCCCCCAGTGAAGCCCTCTGGAATATGGATGCCTCACAAGGTAAGTTCCTACCACCAAATACCAACTAGCATGTAGCTTTCCCGGCAATGACCGGCGCTCGTTGACCTACCCTCTTTTCTCCTGCTTTATCTGCCCCCTCTCGTTGACCTCGGTAGGCTTTTCCCACCGCCGCCGCCTCTCTTCATAATTTCGATTTCAGGCATGAATTTTCTTGTTCATAGACTGTCACTCTTCGGCATCCCTGTACCGCGAACCCCACCCCCACCCGGTGAGCTAGTTAGCGCACCGCACGTCGCGTCGTGCCGACGATCGGTGCAGCGGATGCCCACAACTTCGGCGATACTCCTCAGCCCCAGCCACCTTCTTGTCTGCCCCTCTCCCAAGTTTTGTGACGATGGTCGTTTCCCTATATCTTTTTTTGAGATTTGTTTTTTTTTTCGATTTCGTGCTATGGCACACCTACCCCCCCGACAGTTGCAATGTGAACTCTAAAAACTTTTTGAAATCTAATGTGAACTCTAAAAATTAAATTTTTATTGAAATCTAATGTGAACTCTAAGAACTAAATGTTTGGAAATCTAAGGTGAGCTCTAAAAACTTGTGAAATCAAAGTGAATACTAAAGAACTATTTGTGAAATCTAAAAACGATATCTTGAAAACCAAAGTGAATTCTAAAATTTTATCGTGCGATATAAAAGGAGAATTCAAAAAACAAAACTAAATCCGTGAAATCTAAACCTAAAATATTGTGAAAGCGAAATCGAAAGCATATTGAAAGTGAAAGGAACTCTCGGGAAAATTTTGAAGGTTAAATCAGTGAATTTCCAAGTCAAAAAACTAATTTCTAACGGTCGCGAAAAGCGGTATCAACGGTAAATCCATAACGGTTCTAAACAGAAAAGGTGACCGGTTTAATACGGGTGCAGTTTCAACTAATAAACTACAAGTAACATTAATACTATTGTGCCGATCAAATTAAACATTTTTTAAACAAATCTATAAGAAAAACCCAAATTGCAATGCAGGTATACACAAGTTTTTCAACTACATCCATCAAGACAAAAGGTTTTCAACTATACAGCCATCAAGACTTCCACTCAGCCAATAAGTTTAAGCTGTTCTCCAGTTGACGATGAGAAGAATCAGGTAGCACCCACAAAAGAAGTAGCTAAATAAACTGTGAGTACATATTCAAAATTACTTATTTGGAACAATAAATAAAAAACAAATATAAACGACAGGTAGTTTTATTAGAATGTTTTTTAATTCTCTTTATTGATAAATAAAAGAAATACATACTTAATATTTACACATTTAAATAACATTTGTATTTACGTACTAAATAATATTTATCAATATACATATCTTTTTCTTCTTTAAACTCCTTTAATCCCTCATGGGACATAGGGCGGAAACAGTTGCCCTCCAGCGGACTCTGTTTTGCGCATCAATATACAAATACATAATACATACATACGAAAGCAGTTATATTTATCGTCATTGTTGTCAAGTAAACTAAAATAAAGGGGCATCAGTAGTTGAAAACATTAACAATTATTTCATAAACTTACCAACTTGTATCTAACTTAACACTCGTCGCCAACAAGGTATATTATTTGAATCCTGGATTCAACAATGGAAGGATTGATAATACAACAGAAAGCTCAGCGTGAGCTTTTACAAAAATGCATAATTAACACAAAAAAGGAATCCAGGGAACGACGAAACAAGTCATATTATGAAAGGAGACTGAAGCAATTCGAAGATCTATGGACTGGATTTCAGCAACGTCATAAGGAACTCCTTGTACTCCAATATTCCGATGATAAGCTCGATGTCAACAAATGTGACTACTTCGCTACTAATGTCTACTACCAGGTCGAAGAACATTTCATGTTAAACGTGGTATTACTGGAAGATGCCATAATAAAAACAACTCCGCCAGAACCCAACACCCAAGCAAACACCACAATCGCTAATGCAAGGCCACCACGGTACGTCACTAAAACTACCTAAATTAGCAATAGAAAAATTTAATGGAGACTATAAGAAGTGGACAACATTTCATGACTTATTTAGAACGATGATTCATGAAGACACAAGCTAAGCTGCAGTTCAAAAGTTACAGTACCTAAAGTTGTTATTGGAAGGAGAGCCAGAAAACCTCATCCGACATCTACAAATTACTGATTTTTTTTTTATGTGAAAGACTAGAGTCTCAGGAAAGGCCCTTTATACTGTCGACAATCTATTTTATTCGTATAGAGAGCAATGTCGAACAGCAGCTCTAGTCGGGGAAGGAAGGAACTGCCACAACCCACCCGCGATATTTTTAGTCCACCTACTTCCAACCATTACTAGTGCGACTTTGACATCGGGGCATCGAGAAACAACTCGCTGGAGTGTTATGCCTCCTGAAACGAGTTGAATCTCATCAACCAACCGATGACATGACATTATGAACCAACGTGGGCGCTTCTTAAGGAACGCTATGACAACAAGCGAGTTTTAGTCTGGTTCCAATTGGATACATTGTTTAGTCAACCCATCTGGTCAACAGAGACAACGCAAGGAATCTGAAAGTTGTTGGACATTACAACCGAATGTCTGTTGGCGTTAGAAAATTTAAAGCTTGATGTGTCAAGCTGGGATCCACTCATCGTGTACTTAGTGGTGTAGCGACTCCCTTCTTCGACTCATCAGCTTTGGGAGCAGTCTATAAGCGGAAGAAGTGAATTACCAACCTGGAAGGAACTACAAGAGTTTCTGAGAATCGTTTTAGGACATTATATATATATATAGATTTTCGAGGGATACCGAATCAGACCACTATTTGCGGGTCCCTTTTCGTCCCTCTGCCTAGAGTCATCTTATTGGGGTTGCAGTGGGTTGTCCCATTGCTCCCTTACTTCGACTCCCCTAGTTATCGCGAGCAGCTGATTGAAGGGAGTCTGCCTCATGTCCTCCATCCAATGGAGTCCAGTTATGGCAGCCCTTTTCCTCGCCACCGCCGGACAGTGACACACTATGTGTGTGGCCGTCTCAGGTTCCTCCAGGCACATCCGACAGGTGTCATCCTCCAGAATTCCCATTCTTTTTAGGTGATACCTGAAACATCCGTGTCCTGTAATCAGTGCCACCAACCATCTGAGGGTTCTCCTTTGCATATGCAGGATCCTTCTTCTGGCTGCGGTAATCGGCAGCGTAAGCACCATCTTAGCCTGCCTACACGTGGTCATAGCGTCCCACCGTCTCCGGTGTTCCTCAGCGACCCATTTCTCGATGCAGTTCCTCACCAACCCTCTGCCAATGGCAGAGTATGGCTCCGGTCCCCAGAATTCCGAGGTTGACCCCTGTTTTGCCAGGTTGTCAGCCTTTTCGTTCCCATCGATGCCTGTATGTCCTCTAACCCAAGCTAGCGTCACGTTGTTTTGTTTCGCACACCTGTTCAGTTTTTGGACACATTCCAACGCCAGAGACGCATTAATCTCTGTCTGATTCATGCGCTTAATCACAGCCTGATTGTCCAGTGCTATAAGGATACTTCTTCCCTGCACCTGACCCTCACTTATGTGATCCAGCGCGTGCAGCAGAGCAAGCATTTCCGCCTGGTAGACTGAGGTGTAATTCCCCAAAGCCAGAGAGCAGGTCAGATTTAAGTCCTCCGAGAAGACTCCCGCACCTGCTCTGCCGTCAATCTTGGATCCGTCCGTGAAGATATATATGTCTTCCGGTCTCCCTTCGGGGAGCGTTCCGTTCCCTATGAGGGTTTTATGATACCTTTCGGTCACCCTCATTTTTGTGATCCCTTCCATGGGCATCATGAGCTCCCTAATCCCTTTAATGCGATCCAGGATCTTCATGTGCCCATATAAGGTTCCTGACGCCTGCCATGCGGCATCACGTCTCATCCGAATCGCTGAGGCTGCCGCAGTCTTCATCACCTGGAGATCTAACGGCAGCAGACCTAACAGCGCCTCCAATGCCGCGGCGGGTGTGGTGCGGAAAGCACCGCTCACACCTACGCAGGCCATTCTTTGCACCTTGTCCAAATGCCTCTTGACGGTTTTCTGTGTGGCTTTAGTCCACCAGACCACCGAGGCATAAGTTATGATGGGTCTCACCATCATGGTATATGTCCAGTATGCTAACCTTGGTGAGATACCCCACCTTAGTCCACATACTCTTCTGCACTGGTGAAGCACCCTTGTCGCCTTCTTAATCTTCTCTTCAACGTGGTATTTCCAGGTTAGTCGCGAGTCCAAGTATACACCCAGATACTTGACCATCCCAGACACCTTGATCCTCGATCCAAAAAGCATGAGGGGCTGAAAATCCAGATCTTTAATCTTCCTAGTGAAGATTATCGCGTCTGTCTTATTGGCATTTATGGTGAGGCCCTGTTCCGTACACCACTGCTCAACCACTTGGAGTGCATTCCTCATGATGTCTGCCGTAGTGCTCATAAACTTGCCACGTGCCACAATCGCTACATCATCTGCATACCCAACGGTATGCACGCCCATTACCTCTAGCCGCCTGAGCAGAGTGTCCACAGTGATGTTCCACAGGAGGGGCGATAGGACCCCGCCCTGTGGGCATCCCTTGCTGACCCTCCCTCGAAGCCGCGAGTCTCCTGTCTGAATCCTTACCGCTCTGTTTTTCAGCATGCTGTCCACCCACCTTACAATCATGGGGCTGACCTCGCGCCTCACCAGAGCGTCTTTGAGTTTGTTGAACTGTATCTTGTCGAAGGCGCCTTCGATGTCCATAATAACGGCCATCGCTATGCCTCCGGTATACAGTTCCCCCTCGGCTACTCGCACCAGTTGGTGAAGTGCCGTTTCTGTAGATCTGCCAGCCTGGTAAGCGTGCTGGCTTCTACTTAAAGGGTGCCTCCTTAGCATAGTACTCTCCAGGTGGTCTGCCACCACTCTTTCCATTGTTTTCAACAGAAAGGATGTTAGGCTGACTGGCCTGGAGGACTTCGCCTCGGTGTAGTCCTTCTTGCCTGGCTTAGGGAGAAATACCACTTTGGTTTCCCTCCACACCGCCGGAATGTATCCTGTTGCTAGACAGGTAACGAATATTCCCCTAAGCCTGGGTGCAATGATATCTTTGCCCCATTGAAGCAGCGCAGGGAATATTCCGTCACGCCCCGATGTCTTGAAGGGAGAGAATGTGTCTATTGCACGTCTCACCCCTTCCTCCGTCACCACCCCGTTAGCCTCCTCTCGGTTCATCCTTGTAGCCATTCTGTTACGAATAGTCCAAGATTTACCCGAGATATAGCTGCCAGGAAAGTGAACTTCCATCAGGATCTTGTTGGTTTCCTCCAGCGTCTCCGTCATCCTCCCCGACGGGTCACGAACGAGTCCGACTTTGGAGACCGGGTCCCTGGAGATCATTTTCTGAAGTCTGCTGGCCTCAGATATGCTCTCCATGCTCGAGCAGAAATCCCTCCACGACTCCCTTTTCCGTCGTCGCAGAGTTTGTTTCATTTCTCTTTTCTTGGCTTTGTAATTCTCCCAGGCAACCGGGTCATTGCACCTCATCGCTTGGTTGAAAGCCCTTCTGACCTCTTTCTTCAGTTTCTCCAGCTCCCTACACCACCAGGGTGTGGGATCATGGTCATCCACTGACGTAAGAGGACACGCCACTCGAAAAGCGTTCTCTATCGCTGTCTGCAGGACATGCAACTGAGACTCTGCTTCTCTTGTGGTTTTCGGTGCCCTTGGCACGCGCTCCCCGAGATTCCTGCGCAACATTTCAGTATATCTAGACGTGTCCGTGTTGCGGGGAATTCTCGTTGTTCTAATTCCGTCTCCCCTGCCCGGGGTTCCGTACTCTATCTCAAATGAAATGGCTCTGTGATCTGACATAGTCGTCCGATCCATCACCTCCCAGTTGGTCAATCTTGTCAACATCCGGTTGCTGCATAGAGTTATATCTATGACTTCCCTTCGTCTAGCATCGACGAAGGTTGGTTCTACCCCTCTATTTGCAATAACTAGATTGTTGCATTCCACAAATTCGAGCAAAGCCTCTCCTCTATGGTTGTCGTTGGTGCTTCCCCACACCGTGTTGTGTGCATTTGCGTCGCAACCAACTATTAACCCTGTGCCTTTTTCGCCACAGGTAATAACCAGAATTTCCAACTCCCTGGTGGGCGGAGGATCTGGCGAATCGTACGGAAGGTAGGCTGAGGCTAGAATGAAAGCCCCACTTCCAGTACCTACGCGTACTGCTGTGAGATCTGGTGTGCACAAGTGCGGCAGTAAAACCGCCTGCACTCCGTGTTTCACCAGCACACACGTCCTCACTCTTTCATTCGCATTGGGAACGTACAGAGTGTCAAAGCTCCCAGATAGTCCCCTAATCCTACCGTTGTAGATCCAGGGTTCCTGTATGAGAGCAATATCCAGCTTCATCTCACCGAAGCCTCGCGTCATCATTGCTGATGCTGCTCTGCTATGGTGTAGATTCAACTGGCAAACCTTTAATTGCCGGAACTGGCCCACCTCCCGCCCAGCTGACGAGGATTCCATTTCACTGGTCCCCTTGTTCAGCTGCCTTTCCGGCCGGCTCTACCATTTCCTCCGGCTTGTCCTTCTGGAATCGCACGTAGGCAAGGTCCAGCCCGCAGTTGAGTTTCCCCCCTGCACGCCTGACCGCCTCCGCCTCCTCCTTCGGACACCATACGGTGAGAATGGTACCGCCGTTTTTCGCGTCACCATATCTGCCTATGCGACTGACCCTCCACTTAGAAGTGTCCGTCACACAGGCATTTTGACGACGTAATCTGGCCAGGATGGTTTCCTTGCTCTCCGGCGAACCGGGAACTCGGATGATCATCCTCCTCACATCCTTAAGGATGTGAAGGCGCTCCACTCTCAGATTGACTCCTTCCCATAGGTCAGTCATCTTTCCGACAGCTTCGTACAGCCAGGCCTTGGATTTTTGGTTCACGCACCTGAGTGCAATGACCCCGTCCTCCAAGTCTACCTCGGTAATACCGATGTCGCCAGCGTTGTCAGGCAGAGAGTCTAGTGCCTTGAGCAGGGCCGCTTTAAAAACGGTTACCTGCTTCGTGCCCAGACCCTCCTCCCTTCCATCGTCGGTCACACCCAAACGGAGGTCACAGCCTGCTATGCCTGCGTAGGTATTCTCCGCCACAGGCTCCGCACGCCCGACCCCCGAGACGGAAGGGTTGACTCCTCCCTGTTTTACAGGTTGAGGTTGTCCACCCTTCCTTTCCCTGGCCTTATCCTCCCCTTCGACAGTAGAACCCACGGCTGAGGTGCAGAGACTTTCACCTCTAAACCTCTTTGTGGGTCCCACCTCCTCCGGAGTGGACTCGGCCGATCCCCCAACAGAGGAAGTTGCCTTCTTCTGTCTTCTGCGCTCCCTCTTCCTCTTCTGCTTCAGCTGCTTTCGCAGCCTCACTTCCGAGTCGGATTCCTGCGCTAACGTAGGCCCAGAGCCGGCTGACCTCTTGACACATTGCTGCATCGCATTGTCCACCTTCTCTGAGCATACCTCCAGGTTCAGCTTCACTAGCTCGCTCGCCGCCGCTTCTACGCTTTCCTGCGTGACTGCGTTGACATGCGAGTCGTCCACTTCCCTGTTCCTCGTAAGCAATAGATGGCCTCCCCCAGAATCCATGAGGCCGGCCTCCGTAGAGGGTGGATTTCCCTGGCTTGCAGGTTTACCACCTGGGGTACAAATTTCCATTGTTGTATCCATTGCTTTTAAGTATCTATCTTAGTCAGGGCGTCCTAACGGGACCACACAAGCCTCACCACCACGTCAAGGTGTAGATACATCGGTGAGGGTTTTAGGACATTAGAAGCAATATCATTTATACTAGGAAACCAACTGCGATCAGGGAAGCTCCAAAACCCCATCCGTCTAGATTCCAAACCAAGACATTTCATGTCGCAACCCAAGCTTCATGTGTCTTCTGTTCACAGCCCCACAATATAAGACAGTGCTCCAAATTTCTATCTTGTGCCACATCTAAGAGAATGGAAGTAGTGAGAAAATCTTGGGATCGGGACTGCTTGGGATCGGGATATATCTCGGCAAACTGCCCCAGTGCGCGAAGATGCCGGCAATGCAACCGACATCGCCATACTCTTCTTCATCACATCACGCCAGTTGAAACCCAAACAAACCAATGTGCCAACGCGAGAGCTCCAACATCGACTCCAGATGCCAATCAAACGAATGTTCACGTCACAGAATCAACTCAACATCGTGAACGTGCTAACTCAAGCAATCTTGGTGTCTTCATGGTGAATCGAAATCAACCCAATCAAGTGCTTTTGGCTACAGCGCTAGTTAGAGTGGTGTCTCACAATGGTAAGGAGAGAATAGTTCGTGCCCTGATTGACCAGGGATCACAAGCGTCATTCATCACAGAAAGCGTGAGGCAGGATTTGCAGTTGAAAGGAGAAGCGGTCAATGCTAACATTTACTCCGTAGGGGATGAAAATTTAAGCTGTGCGAGGTTCAAGACAAGGCTCATCATCAAATCTTTGAAGAACAACAATTGCCACATTGAAGTGACTGGATTAGTATTGCGGAAGGTGACGGACATCATGCCTACACAGACGATTAATCACCAAAACTGGACTCACATAAAGCAACTCGAATTAGCGGATCCAGAATACCATCAACCAGGGAGAGTAGAGTTACTCTTGGGAGCCTACGTATCTGGAAAAATCATAATGGATGGATTAGTAAACAGCATTGACGGGAGTCCTGTAGCACAAAAAACGCGTCTAGGATGGATCTTATCGGGAGATATCCAAAATCAAAATCAAACCTCCATACAACTTCGGAATTTCCATGTGCGCACGGACGTCGATGAATGGCTCAAACGATTTTGGGAACTCGAAGAGATTAAAGAAAGGCCCCTACATACTGAAGAAGAAGATGAATGCGAAGCACTATTCGCAAGGACTACAATGCGGTCAGCAGATGGGCGATACGAGGTCCAACTACCACTCAAAGCAGCAAGTGAATATCTGCATTTAGGAAAATCGAGGAGTATTGCAATATCACGATTATTGCAAATGGAAAGAAGATTCATCAAAGACCCAAAGCTGAAACAAGAGTATTCCAAATGTGTTCGTGAATATTTGGAGCTGGGCCACATGACCAGGGTCAGCACATCCGAAGAAGAACATCGTCAAGTCTTAAACGGAACAGCCAACTATACGTGCAGTTATCTACCCCATCATGGAGTGTGTTCCGGCATGGAACCGGCAGTATATACGGAAAAGTGGGTCACTGGAACATGAACTTACGCAAAAGGTGGGTCACTGGAAATAGACAGAAACATCGACGCAAAATAAACTATGCACACTGGACTATGAAGAAACGTCCGAAGAAACATTCGAGGACCGCGGAGGTACGATTAATTACGGTAAACAATTCACTGACAGGTAACATTTTAATGCGCACAACACTTATTTAACCTTGTCAATAAACCGATCGCAGATCGCAAAGTACTTTCATAAACACTTGTCAATACAAAACTTGACATACAGAATGACCAACCGTAGGAATACAAACAGTCAGATGAAACCAAAGACCAAAACCAGTGAAGATTGCTAAATACGATCCACCGCAATCAGAATCGTAGTCACACCCAATACAGGTGAAAGACCGAATTTTACATCGGCATTTCCCGCTTGTAACTATTATGTGTGCACAACAATATGTTCGAAGAAGGAAACCCCGTTGAGGAATATTCTAGAAGGAAAAAACCGACATGATAAAAGCGATTCCTCAGCATGATTCCTTCTAGTCCGGGAGGCAGCGTTGCATTTTGGCGGCTCATTTCTTCCCACTTGATTTTTTTGCAATAGATAGTTTAGATAAGACTAATAACAGAAACAACCGTCAGACGCCAGTATCGTGGTGGGGGTGGTCGTGGGAAAATGTGAAAGTGGTAAAAAAAAAATTCGTCGGCTTATTTCTTACCACTTGAGCATTTGCACAGCTATTGTTTAAGTGATAATAAAAATTATAAAAAAAGTCAGCTGCGTACCTAGTGGGGGATTATACGTCAGTCGCTTGTATAAACCTGTCAAAAAAACACATTTTATAAAATCATTTCAAATTCAATGAAACTTATACATAAAATTTCTTTTATAATTAGAAGAATAAAAAGCACAATCACCTGTATGCACAATGGGGGTAACACCGTCAGCTGTCAGATAACAAGTGCTGATTGGGTTTTTAACGTTAGCATTTTATAATGTATTCAAAAAAGAAACTGACTATCTTCACAACGTTATGCCAGCAGCTATCGACAATTTTTTGTGAATATAATCTGTAAACACATTATTTCAAAATATTTCTTGCCGCTGGAAAACAGCTTGGCTACAGTATGATGGATTAAATCCATTTTTTTGTATTGTGAGCATGGTTTTACTAAAAATGACCTAGCTGACTATCTTTCCCCCGTTATGTTGACAGCTGACGGCCAGTTTTTGTTAATATAATCTGTAGACTCATTATTGCAAAAGGCTGTTTTCTAGACGCATGAAACCTTTTGCAATAATGAGTCTACAGATTATATTAACAAAAACTGGCCGTCAGCTGTCAACATAACGGGGGAAAGATAGTCAGCTAGGTCATTTTTAGTAAAACCATGCTCACAATACAAAAAAATGGATTTAATCCATCATATCTTAGCCAAGCTGTTTTCTAGACGCATGAAACCTTCTGCAATAATGAGTCTACAGATTATATTAACAAAAACTAGCTGTCAGCTGTCAACATAACGGGGGAAAGATAGTCAGCTAGGTCAATTTTTTTAGTAAAACCATGCTCACAATACAAAAAAATGGATTTAATCCATCATATCTTAGCCAAGCTGTTTTCTAGACGCATGAAACCTTTTGCAATAATGAGTCTACAGATTATATTAACAAACACTGGACGTCAGCTGTCAACATAACGGGGGAAAGATAGTCAGCTAGGTCATTTTTAGTAAAAGCATGCTCACAATACAAAAAAATGGATTTAATCCATCATATCTTAGCCAAGCTGTTTTCTAGACGCATGAAACCTTCTGCAATAATGAGTCTACAGATTATATTAACAAAAACTGGCTGTCAGCTGTCAACATAACGGGGGAAAGATAGTCAGCTAGGTCATTTTTAGTAAAACCATGCTCACAATACAAAAAAATGGATTTAATCCATCATATCTTAGCCAAGCTGTTTTCTAGACGCATGAAACCTTCTGCAATAATGAGTCTACAGATTATATTAACAAAAACTGGCTGTCAGCTGTCAACATAACGGGGGAAAGATAGTCAGCTAGGTCAATTTTTTTAGTAAAACCATGCTCACAATACAAAAAAATGGATTTAATCCATCATATTTTAGCCAAGCTGTTTTCTAGACGCATGAAACCTTTTGCAATAATGAGTCTACAGATTATATTAACAAAAACTGGCCGCCAGCTGTCAACATAACGGGGGAAAGATAGTCAGCTAGGTCATTTTTAGTAAAACCATGCTCACAATACAAAAAAAATGGGTTTAATCCATCATATCTTAGCCAAGCTGTTTTCTAGACGCATGAAACCTTCTGCAATAATGAGTCTACAGATTATATTAACAAAAACTGGCTGTCAGCTGTCAACATAACGGGGGAAAGATAGTCAGCTAGGTCATTTTTAGTAAAACCATGCTCACAATACAAAAAAATGGATTTAATCAATCCATCATATCTTAGCCAAGCTGTTTTCTAGACGCATGAAACCTTCTGAAATAATGAGTCTACAGATTATATTAACAAAAACTGGCTGTCAGCTGTGAACATAACGGGGGAAAGATAGTCAGCTAGGTCAATTTTTTTAGTAAAACCATGCTTACAATACAAAAAAATGGATTTAATCCATCATATTGTAGCCAAGCTGTTTTCCAGCGGCAAGAAATATTTTGAAATAATGTGTTTACAGATTATATTCACAAAAAATTGTCGATAGCTGCTGGCATAACGTTGTGAAGATAGTCAGTTTCTTTTTTGAATACATTATAAAATGCTAACGTTAAAAACCCAATCAGCACTTGTTATCTGACAGCTGACGGTGTTACCCCCATTGTGCATACAGGTGATTGTGCTTTTTATTTTTCTAATTATAAAAGAAATTTTATGTATAAGTTTCATTGAATTTGAAATGATTTTATAAAATGTGTTTTTTTGACAGGTTTATACAAGCGACTGACGTATAATCCCCCACTAGGTACGCAGCTGACTTTTTTTATAATTTTTATTATCACTTAAACAATAACTGTGCAAATGCTCAAGTGGTAAGAAATAAGCCGACGAATTTTTTTTTTTACTACTTTCACATTTTCCCACGACCACCCCCACCACGATACTGGCGTCTGACGGTTGTTTCTGTTATTAGTCTTATCTAAACTATCTATTGCAAAAAAATCAAGTGGGAAGAAATGAGCCGCCAAAATGCAACGCTGCCTCCCGGACTATTCTCTTTATCATCCAGTGCATCAGCAAAACATCATATCAGTTTCTTATAAGAATTTAAATCCAATATAATACAACAGAATACAACGCCTTACTTTTTGTGATTATTTATATTAAACTACAACTTGTCTCAACGTAAAAAAAGAGTAGGTATATCCAATAAATTTAAAATAAAACAATTTTCATATTAGAATTAAATCCAATCGGGACAATAAATGTGTAATTGATTTTGAAGTAAAATTTAAAGGTGTAACTCTGAGTTTTATAAGTGGGAATAAAAATAGGACTAAAGGTTATCTATAAATTGAGCAGGACTCATCAACAGTGGAAGTGGTCGAAAGGGAAAATCGGGAATTGTATCGGAGATGGAATTTGTGGACCCTGAATCGAATCCACGTCGGAAATCAGAATTTTTTATTGGTTTTTTTTTCTCTCTGTTTGCAATCGGTTGTTTTATTCTATTTTATTTTGGATTTTGAAAATAAAAACATCAGCAACCTGATTCCAAAACAGAGTGATTAAGGAAACGAGTACAACCACTAAGCTGCGAGTCGTATTCGATGCTTCAAGATCTACCGGCAGCGGAGTTTCATTAAATGACATGATGCTTAAGGAACCCGTGGTGCAAGATGAATTAACTACACTATTGATTCGTTGGAGAAAACATTATGTGACATTTACTGCGGACGTAGAAAAAATGTACCGACAAATACGAGTGCGAAATACTGATGCAGATTACCAAAGGATTGTATGGAATCATCCCATAGAAGAATACAAATTATTGACGGTAACTTTTGGGACTAAAAGTGCACCGTACTTAGCAATCGAACGCTTAAACAACTCGGCTCAGGACGAAAAAGAGAACTATCCTAAGGCTTACGATGTTGCAGTAAATGATTTTTATGTTGATGATTTACTGTCGGGATCTCACACTATCGACGAAGCCTTATTAGTGCAACAACAATTGCTACAACTAATGAACGCTGGAGGATTTTCGCTTCGAAAGTGGTCATCAAACTGCAAAGAAATGTTAAAGGCGTTACCTCAAGAATATCGTGAAACTAACCTGTCCTGTGAAATATTCCTCGACGACAGCATCAGGGCATTAGGTATCTTCTGGAAGCCCGCATCAGATATATTGACGAATGCCTACACTACAAGTCCAGACCCATCAAGATGGGCAAAAAGAACAATTTTGTAGGAGATATCGAAACTTTTTGATCCGCTTGGTCTCTTAACACCCATAATTATTGAGGGCAAACTTTTTATCCAGATGTTGTGGCTCAAGGGTCTTGGCTGGGACGAGGAAATCTCGGAAAATCTTAAGTTTGAGTGGCTAAAATATAAAAGGGGTTTGTCAGGTCAGTTTGCAGGTAGACACATTACAAAACACAAACCAGAAAACAGAACTTCATGGATTTTCGGATGCATCCATGAAGGCGTATGCAGTTGTTGTTTATCTCTGCGTAGTCGACGAACAAGACAATCGATATACGACCTTAATCGCTGCCAAGACAAAGATGGCGCCTCTAAAAACAGTAACATTGCCACGGCTGGAACTATGTGCAGCATCACTACTCGCGAAGCTAATGCGCTACGTAACAACGGCACTGAAGCTGGAGATTTCCCATACAAAGCACGCGTGGACGGACTCAGAGATTGTGATAGCGTGGATCAACAGTCAGCCTTACAAGTGGAAAACATTCATCGCTAACCGTGTCTCGCATATCCACGAGACTTTAGGACGAAACATATGGAATCATGTGTCTTCGAAGCAAAACCCTGCAGACTGTGCATCCCGAGGAATGAATCCATCAGATTTGATCAAGCATGATCTCTGGTGGAACGGACCTACCTGGCTGCAGTTAACGTTCAACGACCCATCTCAAAGCGCAAGGGAGCCTACCTCAAGAGCGACGAGATTAACAACGCCTAACGACATTGGCTACATCGAATCCAACACAGAGAGTTCAATGATGACAACAAGGCTATCCGTCAAGAAAGGCTTCCAACCAATCAAAGTCGTCTAAAGAAACTAAACTCGTTCCTCGATGAAAAGGGAATGGAGGAAGACTGTTCCATTCCAAGTTATCATATCACGAGAAATTTCCCATAATACTGCCAGATAAATGCCACCTCACAATCCTAATAATCAACAAAGCACATAGAGACACCATGCATGGAGGAACACAGCTGACAATGCAAACCCTTGCACAAAGATACCGGATATTAAACGCACGGAACACCATCCGACAACAAATACATAAGTGTCTCATCTGCTATAGACAACGGGCCATCACGCAAACTCAACTAATGGGTCATCTACCGGCAGTAAGAACGCAGATGTCACGACCATTTACCCACACAGGAGTGGACTACTGTGGACCATTCGAGCTAAAAACCCACAAAGGTAATAATCCAAAGAAGTATAAGGCATACATCGCTTTATTCGTAAGCATGACAATTAAGGCATTACATCTGGAAGTGGTGACAGGCTTAAGCGCTGAAGGATTTATCGCCGCATTTCGAAGATTTACAGCCAGGAGAGGATGAAGCTTAGGAGTCACCCTTTGTACTACTAGTCCGTCATGTCGTTCGAGTCGTGGTGCAAGGTATAGTAGTAAGCTTGATCTGAAGGATAGAATAAAAAGGATAGGTTAGGGGTCTGGGGGGTGCATGAGTAGGTGTCGATGAACCTTGCGTTTGAACTCAGAGATGTTATATGAGCTCGGAAACACCGACTGCGGAAGAGAGTTCCACAACCGAGTTGTTCTATTTATAAACGAACAGCTACACCGTAATGTGCGTGAAGGGGAGGGCTGCAGGGTGAAGGGGTGAGCCGAGTTGGCTAGTCTTGTGTTGCGGGAAAAAAGTTGCCGTGTAGGCAGGAGGTTCTTTATTTCAGTGGAGCATTCGCGTTAATAATAGCGATAAAACTTGCTGAGTACAGCTACGTTCCTACGGTGGCTTAAAGGGTCGATGGAGAAGCAAAGAGTGCTATCACCAATGAGTTTGATGGCGCGATTTTGCACCTTATCCAGCCAAGCCAAATTTGTTTTAGGAGCGCCCGCCCAGATATACGAGTTGTATTCAAGGTGGGCTCGAATGTAGGACTTGTAGATTGTGGCTAGAGCAGCTGGCTGAAGGAGGAACTTGCATTTCTTAAGGAATCCGAGGCATTGATACGATTGTTTGCCAATTTGGAATATGTGACCATTCCATTCCATATCATTAGATAGAGTCATTCCCAGGATGTTAAGAGATGGGTCAGGTTTTAGGTTATCCTTGTCCACTAAAATAGAGGGAACCGACTGTACCGACTGGTTTTGGTGGAGATAAGGCAGTACTTTGTTTTTGATGCATTAAATTCGACCCGATTCTTGCGGCCCCAATCAAGAATGAGCTCGATCGTTAATAAATATTAGAAAGAGAGCAGGTGAGAGGATCGATCCTTGGGGAACGCCGGCCGAGATGGAGTGTGGGTTGGAATCGACGCCATCCAATACTACCTTGATTGAACGGCTGGAAAGAAAGCTCTCAATCCAGTTCATAAGAACTGAGTCGATACCAATAGCTTGGAGTTTAGACAGCAGAGCAGGATGCCATACTCTGTCAAAAGCCTTGGAAATATCTAGAGCAACCAGCCCAGACTCACCGGAACTATGGATGCTTCGGTGTAGATGCTCGGTCAAACACACAAGAAGGTCACCAGTAGATCGTTTCGGTCTAAAGCCGTACTGCCTGTCGTGTTTGATTTGGTTAGATTCTAAATATTGCATAAGCTTTCTATTAATTATTGTCTCCATGATTTTGGAGAGAACAGAAGTTATTGCTATTGGGCGGTAGTTTAAAGGGTCGCTGGCATCACCTTTTTTCGTAATGGGCTGAACATGAGCTAGTTTCCAGGAGTTTGGATAAACTCCGGAGAAATATGATAAGCCAAAAAGTTTGCGCAGAGGTTTAGCCAAAGGCGAGGCATATTTATTGAGTACCATAGGGGGAATATTATCGGGGCCAGTGGATTTGTTGACGTCAAGCTCCTCCTTGTTGACGTCAAGACATTTATACACCTAACGGGTCCTGAAGAGGATCCCGCCCATTGAATGGGCGATGCCATCGAGGACCGGTGGTGACGTATCAGATTCGGGCAGAGAAGAATTTGAGGCGAACAAAGATGCCAATAAATCGGCCTTGGATTTGTTTTCTGTTATCACCTCCTTTCCATTGATGAATGGAGGGGTTGAGGAAGAGGTAAAATTCTTCTTGATGGAAGTTACCAAGTACCAGAAGTTTTTGCTGCCTGCATTTGCGTTGAGAATCTTGTTTCTTAATTTGTCGTCAAATGGCGATTTAACCTTCATGATGGTGGAATTACAGGAATTTCTTAATTTGATATACTCACGACGAAGGGACTCACTTGGGGAGTGTCTGTACGCTCTATAGGCGGCTTCTTTAGCTTTAATTGCGCCCATGATTTCCCCATTAAACCATCTATTCGGCCTTGGCTTTATAGATTTGGTAGAATGAGGAATGAATAAGCGCATTCCAGCCCGTATAATTTTGGTTATACATAGAGCGGCATTGCTCGCACTGGCATCCCGGAAACATACACCCCAGTCAGTGGCTTGAAAAAAGCGAATTAGCCCCAACCAGTTGGCTTTCCCATAGTGACAAACCGGTTTTTTAGGAACTGTGTTAGTAGGGTAGAAGATGAGTATGGAAAATTAGCGCTAACTAGGCAATGGTCCGAGTTACCGAGAGGTGAGCCAACTTCGACGGAGTACCGTGATGGGTGTGATGTAAGAAACAGGCCAAGGAGATGGTCTCCGTGACCTTCAACGTCTGGGACACGCGTTTCCCGGTTGACAATTTGGTGCAAATTATTAATATCTGCAAGAAGCTCGGCGTCTTTGCCAGAAACACTGGTGCCATTTGAATATTTCAGCCAATGTATATTATGTACGTTGAAATCACCCGCAACAATGATTTCACACTCCTAGTGGGAAAATAAAAATTTGGAGATTCTCTCGGAAATAGCATCGAAGGCTAACAATGTGTATTGACGATTGTGTAACAAATTGTATTGCGACAATGGTACAAATTTCGTTGGAGCGAACCGACAACTTAAGAAACAAAACCAACAATTGGCAAACCAAGTAAACAATGAAATTGGAGCCATTTTAGAAAATGACGGAGTCAGCTTTGATTTCATTCCACCGTCTTCACCTCACTTTGGGGGGCTATGGGAAGCAGGAGTTAAATCAACGAAATACCACATTAGAAGAGTTATAGGAAACACGTCACTAACCTAGGAGGAATTTACCACAACGTTAACGCAAATAGAAGCATGCTTGAACTCGAGACAACTTACCGAAATGAGCACCGACTCCGAAGATTTTACGCCCGTAACGCCTGCACATTTTTTAACAGGAGGATCGCTTCTAGCCATTCCAGACCCGTCATTGTGGGATTTTAAACTCAACCATCTGAATAGATGGCAACTAACTCAGCGACTAGTCCAACATTTGTCGAAGAGATGGGAAGCAGAATACTTGAGTCGTTTACAGCAACGACCAAAATGGCTAAAGCTTGAACGTAACATGAAACCTGGAGAATTAGTTCTTGTAAAAGAAGACAATCTTCCGCCATGTCAATGGGCATTGGCACAAATCACAGATGTCTACCCAGGGACAGACGGTTTAGTCCGAGTTGTCTCTATAAAAATTAAAAACACTATCCTGAAACGTCCAATAACAAAAATTTGTAGGTTACCTTTCAAAGGGATACCGATCACCCAACAGAGTAACATTAAAACATTAAAACAAACAAAATAAAACATTACCAATTTCAATTAACTAATCAAATCATGTTTTCCACTCTCACCTGAGAATTACTTGTTCCCCGTACTTCGTTATTCCCAATCCTTAATCCAGAGAGCGAGTCAGGGCGCTATACCCCTATCCATTATCAACCCTTAATTTTTCTTACAGCTCCCCAAGGCGTTCAGATGGAGCTAATTTAACAACGCAGCTGCAACTTTCTATAGCTTTGTTCCAGTACTTTTCCTGCAAAAACTTGTCGGGCAAAAACTTACGTGAATGGTGGGGATAATTTTTTCAAAAATCCAGAAAGTAAAGAAACACTTTTTGGGAAATTTCCTGCAAATCAAGAAGAAGATAACATAAATGTCGATTGTCTATGTGTATGCCGCTTTTCAAGATACCCACACACATACAATAAATTGTAAATTGACAACTTGCAAGAAACCGCAGGACCGAAAACCTCCGGCTAATTCCTGCACGAGGGGAAGTGAAAATTCTCCCGCTTTTTCTGTCATGAGAAAGTAAAGAAATACAAATTGGGTGAATTCTTGCACCCGCCGGATCCCACATTCGAGTTCTGGAACAACGCTTATGTTGACAACGATGCCCAGGGGGCGAGTACTAAAGAACAAAAACTACAGTACTCATCTCAAATTGTGGACTTACCTGAGGCAATATTTAAAAATAATAACAATTCGCGCACGTAACGTAAACAAAACAACACCGACCGAAGATAAAAATACACACGAGCCTGTCAAAGTTCGACAAGGTGACAATAGAGGAAATACAAAACCACAACATCACTCGAGTCTCGGAGAAGCCATTGACATTAGCGAAGACAAAATCCAGAAGGGAAAAGTTTCATCACTTGTGTAGAGGGTCAATGACCGACCCATTTATATCAGACACCAGCATGGACAGGGCGATGACCTGAAGAAGAGCGGGAAAACTTTCCCCCAACTCTGCACAGGGAAACCGCTACGAACCAATATAAGGATTCAACCGAGGTAACAGGGCTCTCGCCACTTGGAGCTCGCAGCTGTTGAACCGAGGAAGGACATCAACCCAGAATTAATTGAATTGGTAAAGAAAAAACAAACTATATATATAAAAAAACATAAACGCCACTTTCACCTGCTCTTTCTATCGTGTCCCGGATCACCCCACGATTTTTCGGAACTGCCGATTTGACATTTTTTTAAACGATTAGAACGAGCACTTTCCAACGTTGGACGGTAGAACGCATTGTGTGGCCGCTACTCGAACTACGAATGTCCATGCCAAGCGTCCAACGATGGTGTTTGGTCAGGTTCGGAGTGTTGTCACTCAAATGTTGGAAGCGTTGATGCTGTATTTGCCGATACATTAATGTCCTTAGTATGAAACTCTTCGTATCATATTTCAATTACCCTAACCCACTCAATTTAATTGAGTAACAACTAAAAGAAGAAGCTAGGGAAGTGAACAGAATTTGGAAGTGACGTAATGAATCTACCAAAGGTCGATGAACCCACAGGTGAGTTACGAGAGCATACCGGCAAAATGAGTCTACGCAACGCCTGGAATTCCTCATTGTGACAGAGGACACAGACGATGTCCTTTTGGATTGCCGGAGATTAGCCGAGCAAGCTGCTGGACTGTAACCTACAGCTAAAGGCATGGCTAAGAGCAACGAACGTCTTAGACTATAATGGTACGATCGTTTGATCTACTGACTAAAGTGGAGGAGAAGCTAAACTCCTCAATCAGAAGCTAAGGCGGATATGAACAAAAAAGAAGGGAGTTAGGCTTAGAAGTACCAGTAGTATTATCAGGTAAATAAATGCTGATCCAGCTTGCGACGCATATTAAGCTTAACATTCATTACGTTTTGGTAGAAAATTAGCCAGTCTTAAGAGAATTTCATGAGGCATCTTAAGCCCATCTTAAGATAATTGTAATTAGGACTAATGACCCAACTACTTGGTGATTTTAGTTAGGATTAGAATACGGCATAACCGACAGCCTGGAGCGTGTCGCCGTCATAATGCTTGCACCTTCCAACGCACGAAAATAGAAAGAATCCAATCAAATATTTGTGCAGAAATTAAAAATTAGTCTTAAAATCACGCCAAAGAAGTATAACTTCTAATGCGTGTACATAAGTACACACACCCACTGTTTTTTTTTCTTATTTTGACATCCTATCCTGCAGATGGTTTAAATACCTTTCATTATTTGTCACTTTTAATATTATTACTTTATATTTTCAATAATTTCTAATCGTTATATATATATATATATATATATATATATATATATCGTTGTAGAAGGAAAACACCCAGATGACATCGAACTGTATGCGAACGAAGTGATCTGGGAAATAAAAGAGTGGTTAGAACGCGCTGGGTTGAAGCTTGCTGAGCACAAAACTGAAGCAGTGGTGATCAGCAAACTGCGAAAGCCAGTATCCGTGAGGATCAAGGCCGAGTCGCCGCCTCCTCTTGGGGAGAGTGGTCAGCTCAGTCCTGCTATACGCTGCGCCAGTGTGGGCAGCAGCGTTAAACAGGACTGCAAATAGTAGAAAATGGAGGGCTGCATATAGGCTAAGTGCACTTCGCGCTTGCTGCGCGTACAGGACCACGTCCGACGATGCGGCGTGCGTGATAGCGGAGATTATTCCTGTAGATATTCTGGCGAGGGAGGGCATGCGTCTCTATGACCAGAATATGGTAGGGGACAGCCAAGAATGGTACGGCGGCAGATTGCGCGCTGTGAGTCCTTAAGGGAATGGCAGGGGAAATGGGACGAGTCTGTTAAGGGTCGTTGGACCCACAGACTTATCCCTAACGTGGAAATATGGGTTTCGAGCGAGCGTGGGGAAGTAAGTTACGACCTCACGCAGTTCCTGAGCGGACATGGGGGGTATAGGAAATACCTCCACCGCTTCGGCCACGATGATTCACCGTTGTGTCCGGTATGCCCAGCGACGGAAGAAGACGCAGAGCACGTCTTCTTTGCCTGCTCGAGATACGCCGAGGAAAGGGCGGAATTAGAAGAAACGGCCCAGGCGCCACTAACGCCGGAAAACATCGTAGAGCATATGATGAGATCCGAAGAAATGTGGAAGAAAGTGGAAATTTAACGCTTTGAAATTTAACCTCCGATCGATCATCACTCCCAGGTACCTTAGAGCGGGCTGTGAGTGGATGATCTGTTCCCCTACCTTGATCCTCACGGATACTGGCCTTCGCCGTTTGCTGATCAGCACTGCTTCAGTTTTGTGCTCAGCAAGCTTCAACCCAGCGCGCTCTAGCCACGCTTTTATTTCCCAGATCGCTTCGTTCGCATACAATTCGATGTCATCTGGGTGTTTTCCTTCGACAACTACCCCGATATCATCTGCAAACCCGATCGCCACTGCTTCCTTTGGAAGACGAAGCCCCAACACATCATTGTACATTGCGATCCATAGGAGAGGGCCCAGGACGGAACCTTGCGGGACACCGCATGTTGTCCCGAACACTTTAGGACCATCATCCGAATCACAATGAAGCGACCTACCCTGGAGGTAGTCGGCCACTACACGCACTAGGTACTTAGGTGTGCCTAGCTTGATCAACGCCTCAACTATTTTGCTCCACCTCGCAGAGTTGAAAGCATTTTTACGTCGAGGGTTATCAGTGCGCAGCAGTGATTTTTCTCTATGGCGGCTCTTGCTATGCCCACCACCATATTGACTGCATCAGTTGTCGTCCTTGCCTTTCTGAAGCCAAATTGCTTGTCCGACAGGCCACCTGCCCTTTCGACGCTAGGGAGAATCCTGTTACAGATCACCCGCTCGAAAAGTTTGCCTATGCAACTAAGGAGGCATATCGGTCTGTAGGACGATGGGTCCCCTAAAGGCTTGTTCGGCTTCGGTAGGAGCACGAGTTTCTGCTGTTTCCATCTCTCCGGGAAGATTCCCTCTCTCAGGCACGCTGTGAAGACTTCAGCGAACCTGTCTGGCGCTATTGAAGCTGCTAGCTTCGCCGCTTTATTTCGTATGCCATCCATGCCAGGGGCCTTATTGATGGCTACCTTTTTTGCAGCCTCCAGAATCTCATCTGCGGTCACCGCAGATACCTCTTCTGGGTCCACCTGAAGGGTGGGTCGTTCGACGGCGCGTACGTTATGTGGAAACAGGACGTACACAATGCTCTGGAGCAGCGCGGGGCAGGTGATCGGCGGAGAGCGTTTGCACTTGACCGCTGACATAACCATTTTATAGGCTCCACCCCAGGGGTCCGAGTCTGCTTCTCTGCACAACCTTTTGAAGTGCTCGGATTTACTTCTAGCGATGGCCTTGTTCAGCCTTTTCCTCGCTTCCTTATATCTCTGAAGGAGTTCATCGAAATCAGGACGGTTCCGATTTCTTTGAGTTCTCCTTCTCGCTTTCAGGCAGGCCCTTCGGCATTCGTCGATCTCGGCGTTCCACCAGAAGTTTGGTGGGTGTTGCCGATTGCCGGCGCGCCGAGGCATGGATGCATCACATGCCTGTTTTACTGAATCTTCGATTCGCTCTGCCCCTTCCCTGGCACCTCCTGCTGACCTCGCATCATGCAGGAATACTTCCTCGAACACCTCTGTGTCGAGTTTATTTACGGCCCATCCTCTAGCCGTTCCGTACGTAGGATTCCTCTTTTCTATACCCTGGCCTACCTCGAAGATGATGGCTTGGTGTTCGCTGTGCGTGTACAAATCGCTCACCTGCCACTGTAGGTCCTTGGCCACTGAATCGCTCACGTAAATGATGTCGATTACAGACGTTCTCCCCCCCCCCCCCTTTGGAAGGTGTTTTCGCCTCCGGTGTTGACCAACACCACATTTAGTCGCGAGAATACTTCTAGGAGTATGCGCCCTCTTCACCGTTTCAGACCTCATGCAAGCCGCTTTGTCACATGTGCATAGCTGGTGCCGTAGCAAGAATCTGGGTATTAACCCACAAAAAACTGTCATCGTACCGTTTACTAATAGAAGGAAGCTAAATTTAAAAGGTCCCTCTGTGGACGGCAAAGAAATAGGTTTCTCAAAGGAGGCTAAATATCTAGGCATAATCCTGGATCAAAAGCTCTCCTGGAAATCTCAAATTGAGAGAGTAACTGCCAAGGCAACTGCATCTCTCCATGTTTGTCGCCAATTCGTGGGAAAAACCTGGGGTCTTAAACCTAGGTTAATGTTTTGGCTATATACTACGGTCGTAAGGCCCATGATCACATATGCATCCATCGCATGGTGGGCTAAGACCAAACAAAAGGGTGCTATGATTAAGCTGGCCAGGGTGCAAAGACTGGCCTGTCTTGGTATCACAGGGGCCAAAAGCACCTGTCCGACTGTGGCTATGGAGGCTCTACTGAACCTTCCTCCGCTACACCTGGTGGTGAAAAAAGAGGCTCTGGCAGGGGCACTGCGTCTACGGGAGCTATTCTCCTTTAAGCCAGGAGACCTGCTGGATCATTTATCGATCCTCAAGGAGCTGAACTTGGAGCCAATGATATCTTTGTCCGATACCATTCCTGCTACTCTTGACTTTGACAAACCGTTTACGACGATTATTCGAAGTAGGTCAGAGTGGCAACATGGCAGGCCTCTCTTTAGAGGAAGCACGGCCTTTTGGTACACAGATGGTTCCAAAACCGATAAAGGGGTAGGGCTGGGTGTTTATGGCCCAAGGAGCAAAATATCCATGGCTCTGGGCACTACCCCCACTGTTTTTCAGGCTGAGGTACTCGCAATCCAGGTGTGTGCTCAGACTTGTATTAATAGAGCTCCAAATAGCTCCAACATTGTTATTTTCTCGGACAGTCAAGCTGCACTGCTGACCATTAAATCGCACAGAGTGTCATCAAAGACTGTCCTGGATTGTCTTCAATCCCTGAAATTCCTCAGTAGGAACAATAGTGTCACGCTGATGTGGATTCCGGGCCACGAAGGTCACATTGGTAATGAGATTGCTGATAGCCTGGCTAGAGCAGGCGCAAACTCATTACCTATTGGTCCGGAACCTTTCTGTAGCTTAGCAAGCTGCCACGTAAAAATGGCCTTAAAGAATTGGGTTGACCAGATGTCTCTTCAAAGCTGGTCTAGGACCCAGGGTGCTCGTCAAGCTAAAAGATTCATCCAAATCGATAAAGCTAAGGCGGGCAAACTTTTAAATCTCAAGTGGTGGGATCTAAAAATAATAACAGAGCTCCTGACGGGCCACTGTTCGCTTAACTATCACCTAAACAAAATAGGACTGGTGGCCGACTCTGGCTGTCGATTCTGCGGGACAGCTCCCGAAACCGCGGAGCACTTGATGTGCGACTGTGAGGCTACAGCGAGGAAAAGACTGAGTCTTCTCCATCGTGATTTCCCTACTCCCAGGGAGATTTGGGACAGCAACCCTAAATCAGTTTTAGGCTACCTAAGAAGCCTTAACCTTGATGGTTTTTAAAGAAGGGGATGGCACAATAGACCAAACAAATAGGTCGCAGTGCCCGCTAAAGCGCCCCTCAACAAGAATAATAAGAATGCGCCCTCTTGCATTCGTTTGTCGACTGCCCCATTCGACAGCCCAAGCATTGAAATCACCCGCTAATATTACCGGGTGATGGCGACTCGCTTCGGCGGCTAACCTTTCCAACATCGACTCGTACTCGTCTAGTGTCAGGCTTGGCGCCGCGTAGCAGCTGTAGACGTGTATTCCTCCTACTTTTGCCCGCGTGAAGCCATTCTCTGGACTTCTCATGGTATCTTCCATGGCTCGGCTCCCGCACGTCCATATCGCTGACGTGCCGCTGCTATCATTTATCCAGACGCCGCTGTGCAGGTTTCTATACTGCTCGCAGACGATTGCGACGTCGATTTTCTCCTCATAGACTGTCTGTGCCAGCAGATCTTGTGCCGCTTGACAGTGGTTCAGGTTAATCTGTAAGAACCTTATCTTCGTCTTCTTTTCAGTGCCTCCTTGTACGCCGGACATCTGCTACCTCCGGTCACGTGCCCGCTATCACTGCCCTCTACCTCCTATAAATTAGGCATTTGGCAGCTTGGTCACACTCCCTTACTTTGTGACCCTCTTTTCCGCAGCCTCGGCACAGCCTTCCTCTATCCTGGCTGCTGCTGCAGTTTCTCGCTATGTGACCGAACTTCATGCATTTGAAGCACGGTTTAAGCGATACCCGCTCCCGCATTCGGCATATCACCCAGCCGACTCGAACTTTACCTGCTGCGATAGCCTTCTTCGCAGCTTCAACAGGCAGGCTTATAAACGCCGTCTGAGTGCCCCCCCCACGACTCTCTTAGCCTGAGGACATCCTTTTCCTCGACCGTCAGACCTAGCTGGGTCCTCAGTGCTTCGCACACCTCTTCCTTGGTTGTGATCTCGTCCAAGTCTCTACACTCGATCACTACCGTATTTGTACTGGCTCTCACTTCGGCCACCCCGTTAATCGATGCTTTGACCTTCTGTTCTAAGTCCCCGGTCTTAGCATCTCCCCTCTTTAGCTCTAACAGGAGATCGCCCTTTTGCGTTCTTCTAACTCTATTTACGCTGTTTCCCAGTTCCGCCAGGGAGGCATCTGTCCTCACCTTGCGAAGGAACTCCGCGTACGTTGCTTCCCCTTTGGTCGTGATGATAATGGCATCCGACCTGGTCTTTTGCTTCAACTTGTTTCCCTCTTTTAACCTTCTTTTCTTCATTTTTTTCTTTTTTCGCTCCACCGTCATCCAGGCAGAACCGTCCGCGTTCCTGCTCTCTTTTTCGATGAGGCGCGCCACCTGTAGTGGGACTGGCTCGGCCACTGCTTCGGGAGTCTTTCCCTTTTTCCTCTTTGGGGTGTGCTGCTTCAGCTGCACCTCCTCGTTGAACTCTCTACGGCGCTTTCGCAGCCGCGGCTCCTTGCTTTTCTCTTGGGGCCGTTTCTCTCCAGCATCCCCGGTTGAACGGCTCTCTTGTTTTTTCGGCAATTCTTCTGTTTGAGCCGACGTATCCACCAGCTCTTTCGCTCTTTGCCTCTTTGCTGTTTCCTCTTTTGCTTTTAGGTAGGCAGACCTAACCAACCTAATTTTCTCTTTAATTGCGTGCTCGACGTTTTTCTTAGCGTCGACATACGTCGACACATTAGGTGTCTTATCAAAACCCCCAATTTCTCGAAGGGGGATGATCCAGCATCCTCCGCAGTGGTCGCCGGAGTGCTCACCCTCGCTTCACCATTTTTTGCTGACCCAAGGTGCTCTAGGCCGTTGGTGCTCTTTGCCGGCGGTGTCCTCGCCGTCTTATTGCTCCTTGGGATGGAAATCTTTGGATTTCCTTCTTGGGGAGTCGCGCTGTGTTGCTCAGGGCCAGGGTGTTCTGAGTCCTTAGCACTCTTGATGGTGGTGTTCTCACCGTCTTTATGCTCCTTTGGATGGAATTTCCATCTTCCGGAGTCGCCCTTTGTTGGACTATAAAAGCCCTAGCTGCGTTTGGAGCTTTCGGAGGTGCTCCAACCTCGTTGGTTTTTGATGGTTTCTCTATTTTGAATCCCACGAGTTGCACGAGAAAGGACAGTCACCCATGACAGAGCTCCGCATTACCACGGGAAGGCTACATTGAAACCGAAGGTCGCCTGGTATTCGGAGTCCATCGTTAGCGGTATACTGACGCAGTACCATACATCCCCTCAGCACCATAGTTTCCGCCTTGGGATTTCGTGTATCTATCTTAGTTGGCCACAAGCCTAAGCCTCACCACCGCGACAAGGTGTAGATACAAGGTGAGGATATATATATATATATATATATATATATATATATATATATATATATATACATATATATATATATATATATATATATATATATATATATATATATATATATATATATATATAATAATTGTACATATATGTGGCTTAAATCTAAAAAAATGTTATATCATGAGGCATGCACTCTATCCAAAACGAAATCCGAGTGGAAAATATATATACATAGGTACTTATAAAGGCAGAAAAATTAAACATACTTATATACATGTATACAACACACATGTATATGTGACTCAAATCCAAAACAAATGCTATATTATGATGCATGTACTGTGTTTAAAATAAAATCCGAGTGGAAATATATGTACAATAGGTACTTAATGTAACTCCGTTTTTATATTTTTATTTTCTCATTACTAAAATTAAAAGTTAATGATATTTTTATCAAAAAAAAATAAATTATCTGTGTTTCGTTGCTCCTTCGATGAAAAATTTTTGGGTGTGAGCTGGAACTGCTTCCTTTGTTTTGGCCAATTTGCCGCTTTATCTTCCTTTTGTTCTAGGTCGATTATTCTTCTTTTTGTTCCAGGTCGATTAAATATGTTTGATAACCAAAAAAAAAACCAAGTGCTCTATGGCACCATGAGGTCTCACTTTTATGCATATATTTTTGGGTTATTAAAATTATTTGGCTTACGCCACCGGCACTTTTGATGGGTTCAACTCGGGATCACCAATTTAGTTTTAATTAGGGCTTTTTAAATAACAACACTATTCCAATACATATATTATTTATGTTGGTTTTATTTATGACTAATGCTATTTTAATATAAATTCTATTATAAGTATTTTATTGATTATTTATTTAGGGCGTTTAAAGGCGTATATACACTAGGGAGCACTTGATTACCCTCACATGAAATTTCGATGTAAAATTTGCTGCAGCAAGCCTATCCCTGCGAAATTTTTGTTAAATATTTCTGGTCCGTTATTTCAAAATTCCTAGTAATCAAAATAATTCAAAGAACTAAAAGTAACGGGAAATTCCAATTTTTGAATATTATGTGTTTTGCAAGAGGAGCACTTGATTACCCTCATCAGTTTCTTTCTGTTATTATTAGCATAAAAGTGCAGTGAAATTGAGGAATTTGTATTTAATTAAACTTTTACTTCTTTCAAATAGTGTTGTTAAGTGTTTTGCGTGTCAGTTTGAAAATATGGGTCGCAGGAAAACTCTATCCCAAGAAGAAATAGGCAAAATTCTTGCATTCAAGCAAAAGAATTATTCAAACAGGGAAATCGCGAGGAAAATTGGACGAAATTCGTGGACTATTAACAACTTTTTGAAAGACCCCGAAAATTATGGGCAAAATGGAAAAGGCCGCACAGCAACGGCGACAACCGAGCGGGAGAGTAGGTCAATTTTACGTGAAGTGTCCAACTCCACGTCAACCGCTCGAAAGATAAAGGAAAAAGCCGGAGTTTCAGCGAGTGTTTGGACGGTTCGGAGGGTAATTAAGCAATCCCTAAAGATTCGCCACAAAATACTACAAAAAAAACGCTCTTGCTTGAACGTCATAGGGATGCCAGATTAAGGTTTTGTAGAAATTATCTAAGTTGGAGGAGTGAGTGGTCACACGTGATTTTTTCGGACGAAAAAAAATTTAATCTGGATGGTCCTGACGAGATAGGAACAGATCAGATTTTAGCATATCGTGGAAACAATGTTGAAACCCGTCAGGACCATCCAGATTAAATTTTTTCTCGTCCGAAAAAATCACGTGTGACCACTCACTCCTCCAACTTAGATAATTTCTACAAAACCTTAATCTGGCATCCCTATGACGTTCAAGCAAGAGCGTTTTTTTTGTAGTATTTTGTGGCGAATCTTTAGGGATTGCTTAATTACCCTCCGAACCGTCCAAACACTCGCTGAAACTCCGGCTTTTTCCTTTATCTTTCGAGCGGTTGACGTGGAGTTGGACACTTCACGTAAAATTGACCTACTCTCCCGCTCGGTTGTCGCCGTTGCTGTGCGGCCTTTTCCATTTTGCCCATAATTTTCGGGGTCTTTCAAAAAGTTGTTAATAGTCCACGAATTTCGTCCAATTTTCCTCGCGATTTCCCTGTTTGAATAATTCTTTTGCTTGAATGCAAGAATTTTGCCTATTTCTTCTTGGGATAGAGTTTTCCCGCGACCCATATTTTCAAACTGACACGCAAAACACTTAAAAACACTATTTGAAAGAAGTAAAAGTTTAATTAAATACAAATTCCTCAGTTTCACTGCACTTTTATGCTAATAATAACAGAAAGAAACTGATGAGGGTAATCAAGTGCTCCTCTTGCAAAACACATAATATTCAAAAATTGGAATTTCCCGTTACTTTTAGTTCTTTGAATTATTTTGATTACTAGGAATTTTGAAATAACGGACCAGAAATATTTAACAAAAATTTCGCAGGGATAGGCTTGCTGCAGCAAGTTTTACTTCGAAATTTCATGTGAGGGTAATCAAGTGCTCCCTAGTGTATATAACCTGCTTTATTACTATTAAGAATCACTGTGTGGAAAAGCACTGTGTGGAATAACGCGTGGAAAAGCACGAGGACCAAAGTCAAAGTGAAGATGCCGGAAATTGGCTATATCACTAGGCGTGATAGGGACGGGACAAAAACGGCAAGATCACTGAACTTTGAGTTCGGTGATCGATGGAGTGTTCCGACTGATCGTTTTGATCGTGCCGGAAGTTGTTGTGTGACATTGCGTAAAGTTTGGTAATTAAACTTTACGCGGTCACTACAGCTTAAAAAACATTAAAGGACACTCACCTGCACATTATTAATAATTCTATACGACATCAAAACACTAAACACGCCCGAAATTGAACAATTTTTAACTCGCGTCACGGCGGCCGAAAACAAACAAAACCGAACTGTCATCCATGTTCTGCAATGACAAACAGCTGCCCATCGAGGTGAATTTAGGGCAGCAAGGCCAGATCAAAGGGATAAAAGTCCCTTTTCCAAATTATTAATAATTTTAACAAATTTAATTTACCCAATGAGTGGGAAAGAGAAGATGAATTAAAAAGGGATGCAATATCCTTAAAGGTTGTCGATAATGAAAATTCAGATCCTACAGCATCGACGTTATGGCAACTGCAATAAATTATTAATTCTAAAAAATAATGACATGGAAAAATATGATACTTTGCAATTTTGAATATAAGGAAAAATTATGCATCAAACGCAACAAGGGTTTCGCTAAAAAGGGTATTTTTTAAGAAGCCAAGGAAAAGGATAATGTTGGCAGTACAAATTATGAATTCGCTGCCAAATCGACCTAAGACGTGAACAGTATAAAGGAAGGCACCTTAACAAGCCGCGGCCACTCGTACTCAAACTCAGCTGAAGAACGCATGAAGTAGAAGTAATGCCTTTTGGGACATTTCTACATGAAATGTGGTTCTGGTTGGTGGCGGTATAAACGGTGTTGGAGATTTATTATGTTTCTTCCCTTTAATCAGCGCTGGAGATATATATATTTTTTTTGTTGTGCTATTTTTTTTTTATTTTTTATATATAAATGATATTTCTTGTGGATTAAAATTAAACTAGTAGGGATGTGGGTTCGACCCTTTCGGTCCACACGATCAACTTCCCAGTATGATGGATGTTGAATATATGATTGGATATTTTAATAATAAATGAACAATAGGCAATATAGAATATATCTATAATACTGAGAATTTGTCACAATTGTTTATCAATATTTTCGCTAAAATGTCAAACTAATTGTGCGCACTTACAAGATTAGGATGACGAAAATATATATAAAATTGATGTTTTAATGTTTTTCGGCACCTCAATGAAGTCGATATAGTTTTTAGTTCGCGCGGTATCGTGCAGGTACAAAAATCACTTAAGTCATTTAAACCAAAAACCCGCTGGACCGAATATTATAAAAATCTTTTCAGATTATATTGTCGCTAATACGCTTCGCCTCACCGATGTATCTACACCTTGACGTGGTGGTGAGGCTTGTGTGGTCCCGTTAGGACGCCCTGACTAAGATAGATACTTGAAAGCAATGGATACAACAATGGAAATTTGTACCCCAGGTGGTAAACCTGCAAGCCAGGGAAATCCACCCTCTACGGAGGCCGGCCTCATGGATTCTGGGGGAGGCCATCTATTGCTTACGAGGAACAGGGAAGTGGACGACTCGCATGTCAACGCAGTCACGCAGGAAAGCGTAGAAGCGGCGGCGAGCGAGCTAGTGAAGCTGAACCTGGAGGTATGCTCAGAGAAGGTGGACAATGCGATGCAGCAATGTGTCAAGAGGTCAGCCGGCTCTGGGCCTACGTTAGCGCAGGAATCCGACTCGGAAGTGAGGCTGCGAAAGCAGCTGAAGCAGAAGAGGAAGAGGGAGCGCAGAAGACAGAAGAAGGCAACTTCATCTGTTGGGGGATCACGTCGTCAAAATGCCTGTGTGACGGACACTTCTAAGTGGAGGGTCAGTCGCATAGGCAGATATGGTGACGCGAAAAACGGCGGTACCATTCTCACCGTATGGTGTCCGAAGGAGGAGGCGGAGGCGGTCAGGCGTGCAGGGGGGAAACTCAACTGCGGGCTGGACCTTGCCTACGTGCGATTCCAGAAGGACAAGCCGGAGGAAATGGTAGAGCCGGCCGGAAAGGCAGCTGAACAAGGGGACCAGTGAAATGGAATCCTCGTCAGCTGGGCGGGAGGTGGGCCAGTTCCGGCAATTAAAGGTTTGCCAGTTGAATCTACACCATAGCAGAGCAGCATCAGCAATGATGACGCGAGGCTTCGGTGAGATGAAGCTGGATATTGCTCTCATACAGGAACCCTGGATCTACAACGGTAGGATTAGGGGACTATCTGGGAGCTTTGACACTCTGTACGTTCCCAATGCGAATGAAAGAGTGAGGACGTGTGTGCTGGTGAAACACGGAGTGCAGGCGGTTTTACTGCCGCACTTGTGCACACCAGATCTCACAGCAGTACGCGTAGGTACTGGAAGTGGGGCTTTCATTCTAGCCTCAGCCTACCTTCCGTACGATTCGCCAGATCCTCCGCCCACCAGGGAGTTGGAAATTCTGGTTATTACCTGTGGCGAAAAAGGCACAGGGCTAATAGTTGGTTGCGACGCAAATGCACACAACACGGTGTGGGGAAGCACCAACGACAACCATAGAGGAGAGGCTTTGCTCGAATTTGTGGAATGCAACAATCTAGTTATTGCAAATAGAGGGGCAGAACCAACCTTCGTCGATGCTAGACGAAGGGAGGTCATAGATATAACTCTATGCAGCAACCGGATGTTGACAAGATTGACCAACTGGGAGGTGATGGATCGGACGACTATGTCAGATCACAGAGCCATTTCATTTGAGATAGAGTACGGAACCCCGGGCAGGGGAGACGGAATTAGAACAACGAGAATTCCCCGCAACACGGACACGTCTAGATATACTGAAATGTTGCGCAGGAATCTCGGGGAGCGCGTGCCAAGGGCACCGAAAACCACAAGAGAAGCAGAGTCTCAGTTGCATGTCCTGCAGACAGCGATAGAGAACGCTTTTCGAGTGGCGTGTCCTCTTACGTCAGTGGATGACCATGATCCCACACCCTGGTGGTGCAGGGAGCTGGAGAAACTGAAGAAAGAGGTCAGAAGGGCTTTCAACCAAGCGATGAGGTGCAATGACCCGGTTGCCTGGGAGAATTACAAAGCCAAGAAAAGAGAAATGAAACAAACTCTGCGACGACGGAAAAGGGAGTCGTGGAGGGATTTCTGCTCGAGCATGGAGAGCATATCTGAGGCCAGCAGACTTCAGAAAATGATCTCCAGGGACCCGGTCTCCAAAGTCGGACTCGTTCGTGACCCGTCGGGGAGGATGACGGAGACGCTGGAGGAAACCAACAAGATCCTGATGGAAGTTCACTTTCCTGGCAGCTATATCTCGGGTAAATCTTGGACTATTCGTAACAGAATGGCTACAAGGATGAACCGAGAGGAGGCTAACGGGGTGGTGACGGAGGAAGGGGTGAGACGTGCAATAGACACATTCTCTCCCTTCAAGACATCGGGGCGTGACGGAATATTCCCTGCGCTGCTTCAATGGGGCAAAGATATCATTGCACCCAGGCTTAGGGGAATATTCGTTACCTGTCTAGCAACAGGATACATTCCGGCGGTGTGGAGGGAAACCAAAGTGGTATTTCTCCCTAAGCCAGGCAAGAAGGACTACACCGAGGCGAAGTCCTCCAGGCCAGTCAGCCTAACATCCTTTCTGTTGAAAACAATGGAAAGAGTGGTGGCAGACCACCTGGAGAGTACTATGCTAAGGAGGCACCCTTTAAGTAGAAGCCAGCACGCTTACCAGGCTGGCAGATCTACAGAAACGGCACTTCACCAACTGGTGCGAGTAGCCGAGGGGGAACTGTATACCGGAGGCATAGCGATGGCCGTTATTATGGACATCGAAGGCGCCTTCGACAAGATACAGTTCAACAAACTCAAAGACGCTCTGGTGAGGCGCGAGGTCAGCCCCATGATTGTAAGGTGGGTGGACAGCATGCTGAAAAACAGAGCGGTAAGGATTCAGACAGGAGACTCGCGGCTTCGAGGGAGGGTCAGCAAGGGATGCCCACAGGGCGGGGTCCTATCGCCCCTCCTGTGGAACATCACTGTGGACACTCTGCTCAGGCGGCTAGAGGTAATGGGCGTGCATACCGTTGGGTATGCAGATGATGTAGCGATTGTGGCACGTGGCAAGTTTATGAGCACTACGGCAGATATCATGAGGAATGCACTCCAAGTGGTTGAGCAGTGGTGTACGGAACAGGGCCTCACCATAAAAGCCAATAAGACAGACGCGATAATCTTCACTAGGAAGATTAAAGATCTGGATTTTCAGCCCCTCATGCTTTTTGGATCGAGGATCAAGGTGTCTGGGATGGTCAAGTATCTGGGTGTATACTTGGACTCGCGACTAACCTGGAAATACCACGTTGAAGAGAAGATTAAGAAGGCGACAAGGGTGCTTCACCAGTGCAGAAGAGTATGTGGACTAAGGTGGGGTATCTCACCAAGGTTAGCATACTGGACATATACCATGATGGTGAGACCCATCATAACTTATGCCTCGGTGGTCTGGTGGACTAAAGCCACACAGAAAACCGTCAAGAGGCATTTGGACAAGGTGCAAAGAATGGCCTGCGTAGGTGTGAGCGGTGCTTTCCGCACCACACCCGCCGCGGCATTGGAGGCGCTGTTAGGTCTGCTGCCGTTAGATCTCCAGGTGATGAAGACTGCGGCAGCCTCAGCGATTCGGATGAGACGTGATGCCGCATGGCAGGCGTCAGGAACCTTATATGGGCACATGAAGATCCTGGATCGCATTAAAGGGATTAGGGAGCTCATGATGCCCATGGAAGGGATCACAAAAATGAGGGTGACCGAAAGGTATCATAAAACCCTCATAGGGAACGGAACGCTCCCCGAAGGGAGACCGGAAGACATATATATCTTCACGGACGGATCCAAGATTGACGGCAGAGCAGGTGCGGGAGTCTTCTCGGAGGACTTAAATCTGACCTGCTCTCTGGCTTTGGGGAATTACACCTCAGTCTACCAGGCGGAAATGCTTGCTCTGCTGCACGCGCTGGATCACATAAGTGAGGGTCAGGTGCAGGGAAGAAGTATCCTTATAGCACTGGACAATCAGGCTGTGATTAAGCGCATGAATCAGACAGAGATTAATGCGTCTCTGGCGTTGGAATGTGTCCAAAAACTGAACAGGTGTGCGAAACAAAACAACGTGACGCTAGCTTGGGTTAGAGGACATACAGGCATCGATGGGAACGAAAAGGCTGACAACCTGGCAAAACAGGGGTCAACCTCGGAATTCTGGGGACCGGAGCCATACTCTGCCATTGGCAGAGGATTGGTGAGGAACTGCATCGAGAAATGGGTCGCTGAGGAACACCGGAGACGGTGGGACGCTATGACCACGTGTAGGCAGGCTAAGATGGTGCTTACGTTGCCGATTACCGCAGCCAGAAGAAGGATCCTGCATATGCAAAGGAGAACCCTCAGATGGTTGGTGGCACTGATTACAGGACACGGATGTTTCAGGTATCACCTAAAAAGAATGGGAATTCTGGAGGATGACACCTGTCGGATGTGCCTGGAGGAACCTGAGACGGCCACACACATAGTGTGTCACTGTCCGGCGGTGGCGAGGAAAAGGGCTGCCATAACTGGACTCCATTGGATGGAGGACATGAGGCAGACTCCCTTCAATCAGCTGCTTGCGATAACTAGGGGAGTCGAAGTAAGGGAGCAATGGGACAACCCACTGCAACCCCAATAAGATGACTCTAGGCAGAGGGACGAAAAGGGACCCGCAGATAGTGGTCTGATTCGGTATCCCTCGAAAATCTATATATAATACGCTTCGAACGACACCTCAAGTAAGTCAATATCTTTCGTGGTTCGGGCGATATCGTGCAGGAACAAAAATCACTTACGCCGCTTAAACAAAAAAACGGCTGGACCGAATTTTATGAAAATCTTTTCAGATCATATTTCGGTTAATACGCTTCGAACGACACCTCAACTAAGTCGATATCTTTTATAGTTCGCGCGATATCGTGCAGGTTCAAAAATCACTTAAGTCATTTAAATCAAAAAAACCGCTGGACCGAATATTATAAAAATCTTTTCAGATTATATTGTCGCTAATACGCTTCGAACGGCACCTCAAGTAAGTCAATATCTTTCGTGGTTCGGGCGATATCATGCAGGTACAAAAATCACTTACGTCGCTTAAACAAAAAAACGGCTGGACCGAATTTCATGAAAATCTTTTCAGATCATATTTCGGTTAATACGCTTCGAACGACACCTCAACGAACTCGATATCAGTTTTGGTTCGCGCGATATCGTGCAGGAAAAAATGACCACATCCGTACGCACATACACACACACATACTTCCTCACAATTTTTTGCTTAAAATGCTCCTGGGACCTTGAAAGATGAAAATACGTTGAAATTTTCGATTTCGATTTTCGGACCGATTACAATAACTTCCTATACTGGGAAGTTAAAAATATCTCGGATCCGCTGCCAAGACAAAGGGTAACCACGGAAAATTTGCAACATTTAGTCGGTCTTCAACTAGCTGATCCAAACTATTGGAAACCTGGGAAAATTGATGCTCTATTGGGAGTAAATGTTTATGCCCAAATAATACAAGGTGGCATCAAACGGGGAAATAAAACTTCACCAGTGGCAGTCAAAACACTTTTCGGTTGGATTATCTTAGGACCAACTACCAACAAAATTCATAAAGAAGCCGTCTATCTTATGGCAATGACGGATGATGATTTGGACCACCAGCTCAAACAATTTTTTGAAATTGAGGAGTTTCCTTCACATCCAGTAGTCAAACAAGAGGACGCAGAATGCCCTGAATTAGGTGAGTCTCGCCCCCGTGCATTACAAAGATTCAGCACCTTGCAAAAACAATTTGAGAAAAAGCTAGACTTAGCCAAGGATTATACTAACTGCCTGGATGAGTACATACAACTTGGTCATATGGAAATGGTAGCACCTTACAGCATTAACAAAAGCTATTATTATATACCCCACCACGCTGTCTTTAAAGACAGCACCACTACAAAATTAAGGGTTGTTTTCGATGCTTCTTGCAAAACAACAAATGGGATGTCCCTAAACGACTATCTGTTAAAGGGACCAACGTTGCAACCAAAACTCTTTGCGACCTTATTGAAATGGCGGAAACACCGAGTGGCCATCACAGCGGACATCGAAAAGATGTACAGAATGATTTTTGTTTATCCTGATCAACGATCTCTACAGTGAATCATTTGGAAACATCCGATAACCAACAAGATACAAGATTACGAATTAACAACTGTCACCTTTGGAACTTCTGCAGCACCATATCTCGCTATCAGAACCCTACAACAACTTGCCGAAGATGAAAAGGACAACTGGCCTCTAGCCTCAAGGGTGTCATTTACAGATTTTTATGTGGATGACCTTCTAACTGGAGCTGATGACGTATTGAGTGCGAAGTGTCTTCAATCCGAACTACTAAGCATGATGAAGTCTGGAGGATTTAACCTACGAAAATGGGCTAGCAACGACAATAGTTTATTAGCTCACCTGCCCCCAGGATATTGTGAATTGAAAGAAGCATTGGCTATTGGCGAAGTAGAGTCTATTAAAACGTTGGGTATACAATGGCACCCCACCACAGATAATTTTTCCTTTAAAATCAAATTGAAGCCACCACAACCAACGCAAACTAAACGAATCATTTTGTCCGAGATCGCTTCACTATATGATCCACTTGGTTGGTTAGCGCCCACAATAGTAGTTGCAAAGATCCTAATGCAAACCATGTGGATAATGGGCTGCTCTTGGGACGCACCAGCAACTGAAACGGTAAACAACCAATGGATCAAATTTAAAAAGGACCTGGAAAATCTGCCAAAAATAAAAATTCCACGTTGGATTCAATATACTCCCACTGCAACCTGTCAGCTACATGGATTCTGTGATGCTTCGACTAAGGCATATGGAGCTGTACTATACTTACGAACACGTCAAGAAAACGGGCATATATCATCCATGTTACTAACGGCAAGGACTAGAGTGGCATCTACTAAACCGACTACCATCCCTCGATTGGAGTTAAATGGAGCACTGCTGCTTGCACGCTTAATTAAAACAACACTTAACGACATGGAATTAAAGGCTGTACCTGTATTCGCTTGGACAGATTCTACCATCGTGCTGCAATGGATAAGAGAGCATCCCTCACGCTGGGAAACCTATGTTGCTAACAGGGTTGTAGAAATACAAGAAAGCATCAAATACGAAGCCTGGCAACATGTTCCCACCGCCGACAATCCAGCTGATCTTGTCCTAGAGGTACAACCGTGGATGAGTTATCAACTAACAACACCTGGTGGCATGGTCCACCATGGCTGGTCAAGAGTGAAGAGCATTGGCCAAGATTAAAAAAGTGTGAAGAAGTTACAGATTTAGAATCCAAACCCAATCAAACCGCAAATTTCGCAATTGAAATACACGATGAATCTCTTGTTCAATACTCTTCGTTTGACAAATTAATTCGGATAATCGCATACATATTTCGTTTCATAGAAAACTGCAAGGCTTCACAAAAAAAACAAGTTGGACTTCTTTTTCGTGGTGAATTGTGTACGGCCGAAGCCACCATTCTACGACTGGTACAGAGGGCAAGCTTTCCTAACGAGTATTACAACTTATCCCACAACAAGCCGTCTCGCACAAGAGCAATCTATTACAATTAACTCCGTTCATCGACAAACAAGGCTTACTTCGATTGAAAGGACGACTTGCTCATGCAGACATTCCATATAATCAAAGGCATCCAATAATATTGCCAAGAAATCATCATGTGGTAGCACTACTCATAGATAAAATTAATAAGGAAACCTTACATGGTGGAACTTCTATAGTACTTGCTACCAGTCGCCAAAGATCTTAGATGCAAGACGAGCAATCTCGAATAGAATATTTAAATGTGTCAAGTGTACCAGATTTAAAAGGGAAACCTGTCAACAACTAATGGGGGATTTACCAGAGGCTCGCGTCAATGTTACAAAACCTTTTTGTAAGGTTGGCATAGATTACGCGGGACCCATAAATTGTTAAAGCGTCACACCTTAGAAAAGCGCAGTTGTTTAAGGCCTATCTATCTATCTTCGTTTGTATGGCAACAAGAGCCATACATATAGAACTGGTCTCAGCATTAACCACAGAAGCATTCATCGCTGCTCTTAAACGATTTATTGCTAGAAGAGGATGTTATAAACAAAAAATCGATTTTAAAATTTTATAATCTTAACCGTTCAAAAGTAGTCATATTTCGGTCATATTTCAAACCTCTAAATTCCTCTAAATTACCCGATCAAATTTAGTTTCGAAATTCTTAACTTTCATAAAAAATTGTCACACGGGAAATCAAATTGCAACGTTGCACATTTCCATATACGGGAACGGCGAATTGGCCGTTGCAAGAAATCTAAAAAAAAAAAAGAATCCACGGTGATAATTTAACGGACAAAATTACCAGCGATCCACACTCAAGTCTTATCAGACTCGGGTGTCAGGTTTCAGCTGGGATCTGGTCTGTGTACTACATAATAATATAATGGAAGAAAATCTGTTTTTGCCAAGATCGGCAGTTCCTTGCGACGTGGGAAAAGTTTTTTCCCTTTTTCCGAATCACGACCGGGCCCGTTGGCGTGATAATTAATGAATTAATTAAGTGTTGTTCTAACTCTGATCGGCGACGGGCGTTGTCCGAAAATTTAAAAGTGTTGTTCTAACTCTGATCGGCGGCGGGCGTTGTCCGAAAATTTAAAAGTGTTGTTCTAACTCTGATCGGCGGCGGGCGTTGTCCGAAAATTTAAAAGTATTGTTCTGACCTTAACCGACGGCGGGCGGTTTTTGTTTAATGTTTCGCGTATTTACTTGGTTTTATTAAAAAAGTATGATTCCAACCACGTTCGGCGGCGGGTGATTTTTGGTTGCCGAAAATAATTTTAATGTGCTAGAAGTGTTAATTTTTTAAACGATCAACGGCGGCGGGCGCGTCGACGAATTAATTTCTAAAAAGTTCTGTAAGAAAATTAAAATCGCTAAAAAGAATATTTTGTTTATAATTTGTGTGTTGTATTTGTGTTGCTATTTCTATATGTAATAAAAATAAAAGTGTAGTAAATACTCAATTTATACAAAATACAATTTTCTTTAACTAACATCGGTGTTATTTCAAAATAAATAAAACCCAAGTTCAAAGCAAGAATATTTGATTAAAACCAGTGCATATACAAAGTTCAGAAAACAAAAATTATATATATGGGCAAAGTTAACGAACCGCAAGCAAAAAGAATTGCAGCGTTAATTATACAACATTTTGGCGCAGCCGGTAGGATCCGAGCGAGCCTATAATTTGGTCAAGTGCTGGGTGTTGGCACCCTAACCCTTAAACTCAGTAACTGAGCCTAGTTCTGAGGGCACGAGATCAAAGAGGCACTGACCCCGGATCCTATGCGAACAACGAACAGGGCAGTTACAACTATAGGTGGTAGAAACTTCCCTGCCCTGCAACGCACCCAAAGGTGCCACCGGTGGACTAACGCGGGCTTCATCTCTGCCCAGGATAAAGTTCGTTAAGAACCAACAAGGGGACGTTCTAACTACAGACGCTCCCCCGACGTAGGAATCCCAAGTTAAAAATCATCAAGGGCTTTGACTATTAGCCCTCCAACATTACCAACCTGTAATTAAAGTGAGGCCAGTAAATTAAAGGCCTGCAGCCTTCCTAAAATCTTCGCTCGGGAGTGTTCATCCACGGTGCCTCTGCTCCAGGCGGGCACGCGCTCACCCCCATTGTAATTTCATCGAGAGACTTACGCGGGCTTCATCCCTGCCCAATAGTTGATGTCGGACAGCGAAAATCCACTCAACGATTCCAGCTCCAGCGATCCAGAAACGCCATCGATAACCACAGGCGTAATTGCAGCTACTTCTACCCCAGCACTACAATCAACAGTTCCAGCACTACAATCAACAGTATCAGCCCTACAGGTGCCCATTGCCACACCAGGCACATCCACAACACCACTCATTGCACCGTTATCACCAAGCAGGCTACGCAGCGGGCGAATAAGAACAGGACCTAGTTAAGTAAGTCTACAAACCTATTTAGACCATTTGTATAAAGAAGCCAGGGAAGGCAAAAAATCTTCGATCCCCCAGTACGACTTGCTCAATAAATAAGTAGCTAAGAGCCACGGGCAAAGACTCGCCCAGATAGATCAATTTAGAGAAGCTACCAAGAAGTTCGTACAGGAGATCCAGGATTTTAAAGAATTCCCGGGCCTAACTCCGCTAGAAAGTAAGGAAATAGAAGATCCCCAATATTTAAGTAGGCAGGAATTAGACAATTCTGCAACTAGCGTCAGGGACCTGAGTAAGGGCGAAGTGTTACTTAATTGGGTTAGTGTTTCATTTTCAGACTCCGAAAAGGAGCTTACATTGGAAGACCCCGATTCCAAACATAAAAAGCCCTTTAAAATGGCGGATTATACCAAAGTCGCCCGTCTAACTTCTAAATTAGTTCCCATTTTCTCAGGCGGTCAATCCCCACATATAGTGGTAGAATTACAAACGTTTTTGGGATGTTGTCACCGCGTGGTTCAGTGTCTGAACGACACAGACAAACCAGCCTTTTTACAGATCTATCCCACGAGGCTACGAGACGAAGCCTACCAATTAATAGCCTTCACTCAACCACCCACATTCGAAGAGGCTGAAAAATTACTTAATCAAACATACCTGCCCAGAGAAACCTACCAGGAACTGGTAAACAAACTAATCACTCTGCGGCAATATCCTCTAGAGACTCTAATACGGCTTGAATTAAGCAGATGTTACAATCTTGCAAAGAGGCGGCCACCACCAAGTACGGTGCCGCAAGCGCCCAAACAGTACAGGCGCAGCTTAATGACTTCGCAAAAGATGCTCTTAAAAGCGGGGTCAATAACCCCTACCTCTGCCAATATCTTCTTACCTTAGAAGAACAAACCCTGGACACATTAATTCAAAAGGCATTAGATATGGAACGCCTGCAACTAACAGTCATGCACCTGCAGCCTAACACGACCCCCGCGACGTACGCTATGAGTCATCCAGTAACCAGCAATCCGCCCTCTAGGATCCCCCTCGCACAAAATATTCCCTTCCAAAGTAATACAAGCTGGGCACCCACGCATGGGATCACCCGCACGGCATCGCAGTTACCCCCTAACTCAGCCCCATCTGCTAACACTCCGTTGCAACCACCGCCCTTAACAACACAACAACACTCCATATACCAGTCAACACCGCCCTTAACACCACAACAATACCCCATCTATCAGTCAACAACGCCCGCCCCACAGACAACACAACACTTCGTTAACCAAACACTACCACTCACACAAAAAAGAGTACCTCAGCCTAGTTCCTTTTCCAACAGATCTACACAGTTCCAAACACTCGCAAACATAACTTGCAGTTTCTGCCGACGACGGGGACATACATACAGCGAATGCATGAAGCGTAAAAACACCCCATAAATTATGGGCACGACGTCAGAGAGTGTCGCCGACTTAAGTATGAACGTAATCAAGCTATGGTCAGGAACGGGCCCCCCTTACAAAACCCCTATAATAATTACAACAACAGGCCACCTCAAAATTACCCGCCGAATAATTATATGAACTCCCAGGGTAGGGCTGATGACAATAGAAGGAGTCCTCACCCCGGATCGAGCCAACCCAATCCAAACGCACCTAGTAATAGAACCCCACGAGTGTACCAGGTAAGCCGAAAGGGCGATTTTTGTGGCCGCCGAAGCCACGTAGTGAGCGAGTGCGCTCAGAAGAGAATGTGGGAAGAAAAGCAGCAGGGAAACGCCGAGCCGTCGAGCCAAAATTCCCCGGCCCGACAACAATAAGTCTACTCACTCCCAAGGGTACACCTCAGTCGCCCCGAGTCAAACGTCCACTAGCTACCTTACCCTTAGATATCAGCCGTAAAGGCAAAGTCAAATTAGTAGTGGACACCGGCGCTGAGGTAAGCGTCATCAAACAAAACAGGCTTAAATCCCAGGTCAAAATAAATCAGGAAGAAAAATGCACCCTCCTAACCCCTGCCGGAACTACAGAAGCCATAGGGAGCTGTCAAGGAAATTTCGACCTCCCCACTAAAATCCCTAGCTCTTTCCAGGTAGTAGAGGATACACCAGACTTTCTGAACGATGGATTATTAGGGTACGACTTCATCTCGGATAACTGCCACGTAGAAGGGCCTAACCGAAGCTTGAAGTTCCCTCGTACAATGACCAACCCCGAAGAGTTTAGCGTTCCATTGACATTCGACAAGCATTCGCCCAAAGAACGGGCAGTCGAAGGGAGGCACAGTATGGAAACCCATACTGTCTCCAAGGCCACTAACTCGGAGGCTGACTGCAAAACCCAAAGGTCGACTGACAAAATCGAAAGTCAAAGGGAACCTATACGGACTAAGATAGAATTGGGACTGGCGACACGAGTGCCGGCCCGTATCCAACAAATAATCGCAGTGCCGCTAAACCTAAAGGAAGAAATGGTCTGTCTGTCTCAGGAATTAAAACCCGGAGTATTTCTCTCAAATAGCCTTTTACCCAAGGAAAGGACACAGTTCCGGTAAGCATTCTCAACAGTACCCACATCTCAGTATCCATATCCGCACTTAACCTAACACTGGTCCCAACCAGTAAATATGTAATAGTACCACTTCAAGCGATACCACGGCCAACAGTAGTAAAACAATCCACCATAGATTCGGCCCCCATGGCCCCTGAAACATATGCCTCTGAGATCCCCAGTCTAAATGTCATTCGTCCTTTTTAAACACAGTCGCTCTATTCCTAATCAATCATCTAATAACGATATGGTCCGCATGCAACTCTAAGTGCGCCGACCAAAATAGCCCCCAAGGCTCAATCCAAACTTATGGTGCTTGTGAGTACAAGAGCCCCAACGTTGGCCAACAAACTCCATCACCCTCCTCCATCAGAAAGAAAAAGGGAACAACTTCCCAAACAAAGGCACCATACACCCCTGCCTCTAAACCCCTAAAAAGCAAGCGATTAGGTACGCAAACCCCAAAGAGCAAAACCGAGGCAAGAATTAAACACATCCGGTATTCAATTTATTTATTTATTTATTTATTTATTAATAAGCCAAAACAAGGCACACTTAAACTAATTTACATCATTGCCCTTATTATAGTACATAAATATAACTTAAGCTATATTGATTAGTACAGACTAGGATGATAATAGGGATGTCAATTTTCTTTTAAAAGACTGTTTACTTATGGAGGGGGAAAAACAGGATTTGTAGGTATTGAAGACCACACAACATCTGTTAACAGGTTCGTTCTTGGCATACTCGGTGCGATGTGAATATTCCTTAAGCAATTTCATGTGTCTCGTCTGTCGGACATCGTCAATGAACTTAATTCTATCCGATAGAAACTGCACTTTTAGGTTGCTGTTTAAAACGTCCAAGGTGAGGCATGAGATAAGCAACTTTCTCCTACATGACAGTGGTAAGAGATATAATGCTTTGAGCCTGTTTGTGTAGGGTGGTAGACTAAGATAATCGCGCGGGTCGTGGAGATGACGTAGCGCGAAAAGAAGAAATTTTTTTTGTATTGATTCAATCCTGTTACTACTTACCTGGAATATGGGATCCCATATCGGGCAAGCGTATTCCAGGATTGGGCGGACAAGGGAACAGAAAAGAGTTTTAGTAACCCAAACATTGCCAAATTCTTTAGCTCTTCTCTTAATAAAACCTAACAGCTTGTTGGCTCTGGCAGTAATGTTGTCATAATGCAAATTAAAATTTAACTTGTTGTCTAGAACAACACCTAAATCCCTAATTTGATTGACATGGTCAAGGACCTTGTCGTTCAGATAATACTGCCAACGCTGTATATTTTTTTTTTCGTGAGAAGGTGATTGAGTGACATTTAGCGATGTTGAGATGTAGTTTATTCGTTGTGCACCAGTCTTGCAGAGCATTCAGTTTTGATTGAAAGAACAATACATCACTTTGGGACCTTATGATGTTGTATATTTTTAAATCGTCTGGACGTCTGCGTAAAAGAGATGTGGAATATCCTTCAGTTCGTCAGATAAATCAGAGATAAATATATTAAACAAGAGTGGGCCTAGATGACTGCCCTGGGGTACACCGGAAGTCACGTCGATTTCTTTAGATAGAAATCCTTGAAATCTAACCACCTGAGTTCTTCCGTCAAGATAAGATCTTATCCATTTCAGGGCAGCACCGGATATTCCAAATTTTGAAAGTTTTGTTATTAAAATATGGTGGTCAACACGATCAAAGGCTTTGCTAAAGTCCGTATAGACTGCGTCGATTTGATGACCATTCTCCATACCACATAACAGTTCAGAGGTTAAGATCATAAGGTTTGAGGTGGTTGAACGACCTTTTCTAAATCCGTGCTGTTGTTCGTTAAGAAGTGGGTCAATGACTGGAGCTATCTTGTCGAAAACAAGTTTTTCAAAAAGTTTTGGGATTGAAGAGAGAATGGCAATCCCCCTATAGTTGTCCACCAAGTGCTTATTGCCTGCCTTATGGATTGGTGTAAGATAGGATTTTTTCCACAGCGATGGAAACACTCCTATTGACAATGATTTATTAAATATTATTTGAAGAGGGAGTAACATTTGCTTTGAGCAGTATTTCAAGAAACTAGGGGGAAGAGTGTCAGGACCATGACCTTTATTGTTATCAAGACTGTTTAAACCAATCATTATGTCTTGAGTCGTCAAAGACAAATTGCTTAGGAGTGCTGGCATTTCTGTACTTGTAAAGTCAGTGTGCGCTGTACTATTCGGGCAAAAAACTTCACTAAACCTATCAGCAAACATGTTACAAATTTCTTTGGGGCATGAGGAGTGTGTGCTACCAGTTGTCATAGTTAGCGGATAGCCTGAAGTTTTTCGTTTTATATTAACGAAGTCAAAGAATTTTTTAGGGTCGTATATAATATTTTCTCCGATGGTGTTTAAGTAAGTCTTATAGGCCTCACGTGACCTAAGGGAGAATTCAGAGGCTAACCTAGCGTATTCTAATTTGACTTCCGCCGTTACGTGTATGTTTTTCTAATCATGTTATATAACTTATTTCTCTGATTACGCAGAGATCGCATATTACTATCAAGCCAAAGTTCCGATAATTTATTCCTTTTTCTAATTTTGGGGACATACTTGTCAATGATGTTGAAGATAATAGTGTAGAAGGACGACACTACTTCGTCAAGATCATTGCTTGAAAGCCTATATTCCCAGTCGACAAGGGACAATTCGAAACCAATGCTATTGAAATTTGCGTTCTTTAAGTCATATACTATTGAGTTGTTGTATGACGTAACATTGTCAGAAATGGTGGCGCGGAGTTCAACCACCCAAGCGGAATGGTGAGTAGAATTGGTGAATAGGTTTTCCTCATCGGAAGCGGGTAGGATAATTACCTCCTCGTAGGAATTAGTGAAAATCAGATCCAACCATTTACCAGAAGAGTTTGGTTGCCTGATAATTTGACATAAGTCATTGCCATAAAAAGAGTCGATAAGCTTTATATCGATAGCATTTATGGCATTAATTGGAAGAAGGTTACCTTCCTGGTCAGGGATAAATAAAAGATTAGGACGGTTAAAATTCCCCAAAACAAATATGTCATCGTCACTGCAGAGTGAGTCGTTAACTTCATCTAAAATATGAAGTAAATCATCATACTTAGATTCGTCAGAAAGGGGGGTATATAGAAAGTGCCGATGAGTACGTTTTTCTTGCCCAATTTGATTCGAACAAAAACATGTTCGAAAAATTGTGCGTGATTGGTTGTTAATAGTTCACAATTTAAGTAGTCCTTGACAGCTATAAGTACTCCGCCTCCTCCTGAAAAACCGGTGGAGTTGTAGTCTCTATCACATCTATAGACTGTCCAGCTGGAGTCTAATATCTCCTCATTTAGGAATGTGTCATTTAACCACGTTTCAGTGATCACGAGCACATTGAAGAAACAAGATTTTGAGTCGATGTAGAGATCCTTTATTTTACCTCTCATTCCACTGCAATTGTGGTAAAAAAGTCTTATGCCGTCATGATTGTAAAGTTTAGGGTGGGGGGTCGAGGTGTTGTTATTCATTGGGGGAGTGACTAGTTAGGGGCGATAGTATCGGTTCCTTTCGTCACGGCTCTTTTGCAGCTGGGATACATGTAGTGCCCGAACATGGGAGGCGTAAGTTGCAAGATCCTTGCTTACTTGTTCGGAGGATATTCCATATTGCTCATGATACTTGGTAATGTAAGCAAGGAACAGCCTTACACTATCGTAAACTTTACTTTCTCGTAAACGAGATAGCAAATATCGATTATCAATCGATTCTGCCGAAATTAGGGTATTTTTAACGATCGGGGGCTGGAGAGGGTTTAAAAATGGCAGGGCGGTTGAGGTGGGGATTTTAATAGTGCTGCCTGCAGATGGGTCCGTTGGTTGCGTTTGGTTCACTACAGTAGGCTGATGCTGGTTTAAAAATGGCAGGGCGGTTGGGGTGGGGATGTTAATAGTGCTGCCTACAGATGGGTCCGTTGGTTGCGTTGGGTTCACTACAGTAGGCTGATGCTGCGACTTGTTTAACAGAGGCGAGTGGCTTCTGGGAATCTCGTTAACATTAGCATATGAGCGACCGCCGACGACAATGTGGCTGCGGGAAAAGTTAGGGTACGATGTGAATGGATTACTTTTAGATTTATGAATAGAAGATGAAATGGGTAGAGCATTGGTTGGATTAGTGGAACTTACAATTACGTTAGAACTAATTCTAATTTTACTGGGTTTAGGTTTAGTAGAGCTTAAATTAACCTTAGTTTTAGTGTTAGTTTTCTTTTCACATTTATTTGTTATGACATTAGTACTTCTACTTAACCTACTGTTCCAGTGACATAGAGTGAGATTGTCCCACCTGAAGACATCCGTTTTCGAGTTGAAGAAAAGCCATTCGTATCTGGATGGCATAAGCAGCCTAAAGTTCTTCAGTTTCTCCATATTCTTTTTTTTGAAAATGACAGGCTCACAATTGTGCAGATTTATGCCGAATTCGGTCCTGAAGAGGTCATATACCCAAGATGGATCGGCTCGTGAAGGAGCACCTTTGAGGAAATATGCTGATACGTCAGTTCCGGATAGCGCAGTGGTAGATGTGTTGGCCGTCCTTCTTTTAGCGCCGCGAGGAACTTTATTTGTCTTACTAGCTTTTCTCAAATCTATACCGACCTTGTTGCTTGCACTTATTTTCTTTAATCTATCCTCCCATTCATTTGCAGACCACACGGTTCCAAATTTGTGGACGATTTGTTGAGGCAAGTGCAGTGGTGGTAAATGGCGAGATGGGCTCGATGAGATCGATATAGTTTGAACATGTAGATCGGTAAGATTAGGAGGACCAAAAGTGAAGTTGTCCCCGTAGTTGTGGTTGCTTATATTATCTCTGGTATAGGAGGTTGCACTATTTAACAGGTGATCTTCAAGTTCCTCGGAGAGCGGGATTGTAGGATTGTTCATTTCAGCATTCCGGATTGTAGGATTGTTCACTTCTGTATTTATTGCGTCATTGTGTTTACTTATTTCACAAGTGATTAATTCTTTCAAATTTAATAATTCAGCTCCAAGATCACAAAACTGCAATTTTAGATCAGTTTTGAGCTTTGCCGTCAAGCAGAGAGAGCTTTTCAAAGGTGTCATGGATTTTGGAGTGCAGCAGTGATTGCTCATGGTCAGTAATGTGTGTATTGTTGTCCGTATTAATTTTTATTTTTTTAACACATGAGTTTATCGAATTCAACTCGACTTTCATTAGCTTCGATAGGTGGTCAATCATAGAGTCATTCGCTGCGTCATTAGTGGATAGATTGTCCAATCTGGATTTTATAAGCTCAAAGTTTTTGGAATAACTTTGATAATTATCATCCATTCGATCGACTACCCGCGAAAGCTCGTCAACATTCTCCAAGAGGAGTTGTGTGTTTTTTCCATAATCAGAGCTTTCTCATTGCGAGCTTTGAAGTCCGCTCTCATGCTGTTAATAATCTCGCTCAAATTTAAAACATTATCGTTATTGGACTTAACGGCTAGCAAGATATGAGACAGATTTATTGATTTACAATCTGAGCAGTAGAACTTGAAAGTTCTGCGATATTCTTTCATATACTTGATAGCCGTGCGGGAAAGTCCAATGCAAGAAGCGTGGAAAAAGCTTTCACATACTCCGTTGCACGATACCCCTTCGGTTTCATCACCTGGGCAATTGTTGTTACTGCACTTATACATTTTTTTTTATGTTGAGCGGTGATGTAATAAATAAGAATTAAGAGGTTCAAAGTCCAATTAAATTGTGACGAGAAAGTAGGTTTTAGAATATGAACTATAAAGTTTAATGTTTATATAAAACTTATTCATTTAAAACTTTACACTCCCGGAATGGAACACTAATTATAATAGCTAGATTAACAGATTAATTGAGGTAAGAAAGGGCGAAAGTATTTTTATAATAGTGAACTCGCGACAACACGATCGGCACGTCTACTTCGTTCAAGAGTATTTACAGCAGTGCATCATCTCCAAACCCCGAATACCCGGTCCCGCAAGACCTCGAAGCCCGCTTAGAACAGATAAAAAAAGAGTTGAATCTGGACGAAAACCTAAGCGCGGAGGAAAGACGGTCGATTACCGACCTCTGCTACGAATACCACGATATTTTCCATTTAAAGGGCAATCTCCTCACGCATACAACCGCAATCCAACACGAAATACCTTTAATACGGGACCAGGCACCCATAAACCAGAAAATGTACCGACTGCCAGAAAGTCAGAGGCAGATAATAAATGATCAATTACAAGAAATGCTGGAAAACGATATAGTACAGTCTAGCAAAAGCCCATGGAACCAGTGATGCCAGATAAAATTTCATAAAATACCTACAGGGATGAACAAAAATACCTATTTTTCCCCACGGTTATATAAATTCGAGATTTTGGCGTAACTTTAGATTAAATTGATTTAATTTTGCTGCTATAAGCCTGGTGTTTGACATTTCTTTACACAATTACTACGATTCATTACAGCCGGACTGAGGACTTGAATTAAACCTGAACTGACAGTTTAATGCTCTTGATTCGATGTCGATCTGAGGTTACATGACTTTCAAGTCTACTTGAAGCCGGCCTCAAGAATGCATGCAATCATAGTAAATGTTGCAGTTATGTGACTCTTTTATTTTTATACTACAGATGTCAGGAGTGTTATACAAAAAACCCTTAGCTGAAATCTTTATGTTACATTACGTCACTAACTGTACGCAATGTGTAGATGTAACGAACATAAACTATATATTGAATATAAAGCAAAAAAATCTTCTGTAGAAATTGTTATCAGAAAGTACCTACATTTTTAAGAATATTAAAAATCTGTCCTTTTCTACCTACGCTCAACTTTTGTAACAGAATTCCCCTACATGTAGGTACTTTTCCCTACATCTGGCATCACTGCATGGAACTCCCCTCTCCTACTAGTTACCAAGAAGGCAGGCGCCGACTGTGAGAAGAAGTGGCGAGTCGTCGTTGATTTTCGTAAACTTAACGAAAAAACAATTGGCGACGCCTTCCCATTGCCACGCATAGAAGAGATCGTAGACCAGTTAGGACACCCACGTTACTTCACCACTCTTGATCTAGCCAGCGGCTATCATCAAGTACTGGTCGATCCCAGGGATCAAGATAAAACCGCCTTCAGTACCAATTACGGGCACTACGAGTTCAAACGTATGCCGTTCGGGCTAAAAGGAGCCCCGGCTACGTTTCAAAGACTAATGAACTACGTACTCACCGGCCTTCAGGGCCTAGAATGTTTCGTCTACCTAGATGATATAGTCATCTATGGTAAGAGCCTAGAAGACCACAACCAGAAGCTCAGAAAGGTTTTCGACAAACTAAGGGAGCATAACCTCAAGTTGCAGTCCGAAAAGTGCCAATTCCTACGAAAGGAGGTAGTCTACCTAGGGCACATCTGCTCAGAGAAAGGAGCGCTTCCAGACCCCAGGAAGACGGCGTGCGTCCAAGAATACCCGGAACCACGCACTATACGCCAGGTCCAATCTTTTATCGGACTCGCGAATTACTATAGAAAATCAAGGCAGCACTGGTCAACCCCCCCTACTAATCTACCCCGACTTCACTAAACCCTTTAATCTAACTACAGAAGTAGGTATGGGGACGGTTGAGCCTGGGAACCATGTCAAGGTCACCGCCCATCGAATGTGGGTCAAGGCCATCAATCAATCACCTGTTGGTGGCCATGGATCTAGGTCACGGGGTCTACGACCGTGGGACTGGTTTGCTTGGGCGGGACCTGGGTCAGGGTCGGTCGGTGGCTAGGGACTCGGTGGGGACGGGCTCGGCTAGGGACTCGGTGGGGACGGGCTCGGCTAGGGACTCGGTGGGGACGGGCTCGGCTAGGGACTCGGTGGGGACGGGCTCGGCTAGGGACTCGGTGGGGACGGCCTCGGCTAGGGACTCGGTGGGGACGGGCTGGGCTGGGGACTCGGCTGGGGACCCGGTGGGGGCTGGTAGGTACTTGTTTATGCTGTGGCGGAAGCTATCGCCAGAGCCGCGACGGAACCTGTTATTGATCGATTTTGTAAGTGCCCTGGCCTCTGCAGAGCACCGGTCATACACTCTGTACGTACAATAAGTATATACCCTCGCTGTAAATTTTTGTATATTTTTTTGTTACTCTCTCTTACCCTGTATTAAATTAATAAATAAAGTCATTCAATCACCCATCGCTTGCGAATCAAACTAGCGCCACGCAAATCGCGAACAGAAAAACCAACGCCTTAGCCAACTTGACCAAGACGACAGTTGAATGGAGTTGGATTATTTCTGTACATATGCAGTTGTGAAATTCTATTTTTAGATGTTGCGGCTCAGTGAGCCGATGAAAATAACGTGCACATGTGCAGCTGCAAGAGCCTAAGAAAATGAAAAAGAAAGACCATTTCCATTAGCAATATGTATTTAAAAACACATTTTTCAGCCCACGATAATTTGTTGTCAACAGTCAAGTTGACATGCTATTTTTAAATTTTCGTTGAAATAATAATAGTTTGAAAAATAAAAAAATATCAAAAATAAAAATACTTTTTTAACAATGTTTTATTTTATTTTTTTCTTTCATTTACAATAATAATCTGAAAAATAAAAAAATAAAACATCAAAATAAATAAAACAAATTTTATACTTTTACATATTTATAAAAATATATTTTCTTCTACTATTTTTGAAAATGAGATCAAAGGTATTACCCTTTTCTCCCAAATTCACTACACCATATTTTTTATTTTTAATAAATTTATTCCTCTATCAGAGAGTTTTTTTTTTTTTTATATGAAAAAACCAAGCTTAGGTGTAACCCTTTGTACTACCAGTCCGTCATGTCGTTCAGTTCATGGTGCAATGTCTAGTAGTAAGCTTGGTTTGAAGAATAGAGGAGAATAGGAAAGGTTAGAGGGGGTCTGGAGGGTGTAGAAGAAAATGACGATGGACCTCACGTTTGAACTCTAAGGTGTTGTACGAGTTCGGAAATACCGACTGCGGGAGATTATTCCACAGTCGAGTTGTTCTATTCATAAACGAACTTCTAAACCGTATTGTGCGTGAACGAGGGGGCTGTAGGGTATGGGGGTGAGCCGAGCGGGCTAGTCTTGTGTTGCGGGAAAAGTATTGCCGTGCAGGCAGGAGGTCCTGAATTTCGGTGGAACAGTCGCCATGGTAATAGCGATAAAGTATGGAGAGGGCTGCTACATTCCTACGGTGGCTCAAGGTGTCTATGGAGGCGCGAAAGGGGCCATCACCAATGAGTTTGAGGGCACGATTTTGCACCTTGTCGAGACAGGCCAAGGTGGTTTTTGGGGCGCCTGCCCAGATATGAGAGTTGTATTCGAGGCGCGGCCGAATGTAGGATTTGTATATTGTAGCCAATGCGGCTGGCTGGAGGAGGAACTTGCATCTCTTGAGAAATCCAAGGCATTGGGAGGCTTGTTTGGCGATTTGGAATATGTGATCGTTCCATCGCAGATGCTCCGTTAAAGTTACCCCCAGGATGTTGAGAGTTGAGTCAGCCGTTAGATTCACTCCATCCACCGAGACAGGAGGAAGGTCGGTACAATTTTTGTTGGAGATTAGACAGTGCTTCGTTTTTGTGGCATTGAATTCGACTCGGTTCATTTCGCCCCAGTGAAGAATCGATTCGATATCCCGGTTGATCGAAGCCGACATCAGTTGACGGTGGTAAAGACAAGGTCTGGCACGTGCTTGTCTTATATTGTCGAAGGAGTAAGAGAAATTCAGAGTACCGTCATCAGCGAAGTAGTGAAGTGGGTTGGAGGGGATTGAGAGCAGATCATTAATGAAGATTAGAAAAAGTGCGGGTGAGAGAATTGATCCCTGGGGAACTCCGGCCGAAATGGCGTGGGGGTTGGATTCGACGCCATCCAATACTACCTTGATTGAACGGCATGAAAGAAATCTCTTAATCCAGTTCCTTAGAACTAAGTGTATACCAATAGCTTGGAGTTTATTCAACAGAGCTGGGTGCCATACTCTGTCAAAAGCCTTTGATATATCTAGAGCAACCAGGCTAGACTCACCAAAGCTGTGAATGCTTTGGTTGATACGCTCGGTTAAACACACAAGCAGATCGCCAGTAGACCGTTTAGATCTGAAGCCGTATTGCCTGTCGTGTATAATTTGGTTGGATTCTAGATATTTCATCAGCTTTTTATTGATTATTGTCTCCATGATTTTGGAGAGAACAGAAGTAATTGCTATTGGGCGGTAGTTTAAGGGGTCGCTGGCTTCACCTTTTTTTGGGATTGGCTGAACATGAGCTAGTTTCCAAGAGTCGGGATACACTCCGGAGAAGTAAGACACAGCAAAAAGTTTGCGCAGAGGTTTAGCCAAAGGTGAGGCACATTTTTTAAGTACCATAGGGGGGATTTTGTCGGGACCAGTGGATTTATTGGCGTCGAGTCCTTTGAGACACCTAAACACCTCGCGAGTCCTGAAGTGAACTCCGTCCATTGAGTGGGTGGTATTCTCGAGAGTGGGGGGTGACATAGCAGCATCGGGTAAAGAAGAATTTGCGGCGAACAGAGAAGCTAATAGGTCGGCCTTGGGTTTGCTTGCTGTTATCACTTCCTTGTTGTGAATAAAAGGAGGTGCTGAGGAGGAAGTAAAATTCTTCTTGATGGCAGTTACCAAGGACCAGAAGTTTTTGCTGCCTGTAGTGGAGTTCAGAATCTTACTTCTCAATCTATCATCAAATGATGATTTGACTTTCCTGATGATGGAGTTACAGGAGTTTCTAAGTTTGACGTACTCACGACGAAGTGGCTCATTAGGCGAACGTCTGTATGCTCTATAGGCGGCTTGTTTTGCTTTGATTGCGTTCATACATTCCCCATTGAACCATTTGTTCGGCCTAGGCTTCACAGATTTGGTAGAGTGAGGGATGAACAAGCGCATACCTGCTCGAATAATTTTGGTGACACAGAGGGCCGCATAGTTCGCATTGGCATTACGGAAACACAAATCCCAGTCAGTGGCCTGGAAGAAGCGAATAAGACCCAACCAGTTGGCTTTCCCATAGTGCCACACAGTTCTTTTAGGAGCTGTGGTGGTTGTGGTCGAGGATGGATATGGGAAATAAGCGCTAATTAGTTTATGGTCCGAGTTGCCAAGGGGTGAGCTAAACTTGATAGAGTACCGCGTCGGATGGGAAGTAAGAAACAGGTCAAGGAGATGGGCTCCTTGACCTGGAATATCAGGGACTCTCGTCGGACATTTGACAATTTGGTGCAAGTTGTTGAGGCTCGCAAAGAGCTCGGCGTCTTTGCCAGGAACACTGGTGCCATTTGAGTAATTTAGGCAATGTGCATTGTGAACGTTGAAATCACCCGCAACAATGATTTCGCTTTCCGGGTGGGAAAATAAAAATCCGGAAATCTGTTCAGAAATAGCATCGAAGGCTGCGGTGGTGGCCTCATTACTAATATTAGGACTCCTATATAGAAAACAGAAAAATATGACGTGGCTATGGATAATTATTTTAATCCAAAGATAATTAAAATCAGAAGATGTAGTACTGTACACCTTCTGAAAGGCCACGTCATTCCTAATATATATGGCTAATCCCCTATGGGCGGAAAAGTTGTGCACTAAATTATACCCTGTCACCTGAAATCGATCTAAATCAAGATCTGGTAACACTTGGGTTTCACTCAGTGCGAAAATAGCAGGGGTATGGAGGAGTAACTCGCACGTAACGGCCAGGAAGTTCGCATTCAGTCCCCGTGTGTTACAAAAATTGATTATAAAATCATTGTCACATTGGGGACTGTTTTGCGTGAGGTCCATGACCTCATTTGTTGCCGGCCGCATCGGCGATGCATCCATCGGAGCTAACGGGAATAGTCTTGTTGCAGTGTTATGCCTGCTAAAACAAGACGACTCCCATCAGCTGACCGATTAAGGCTGCAGCGCCGGAGCAACCGGCAGGAAGCGCGGGAAGCGGGTGGAGGAGACTTACTTGTTGTCCGTCGGTCCTTCGGTTATTGTTGTTGTTGTTGGTGGCCTTCACTTAGTTTTTTCGTTATTATTAATTTTTTGTGTTATTGTTTTTTTTGTGGTTTATGTTATTATTTTGGTGGATATATTAAGTTTTGTTTGTGTTATATGTTTTTTCTTTGTGTTGTTTTGCGATTATATATTTATTGTTTATTGCGGTTTATTTATTTATTTTTTTTGCGGTGTAATGGGACTGGCGACAACACACGCCCGCACTTCACCGAGGCACAGTCCAGACCGGTTGCTATGAGCCGATGAAAATAACGTGCACATGTGCAGCTGCAAGAGCCTAAGAAAATGAAAAAGAAAGACCATTTCCATTAGTAATATGTATTTAAAAACACATTTTTCAGCCCACGATAATTAATTGGCATAAGTACCATATACCAAAATTTGTTGTCAACAGTCAAGTTGACATGCTATTTTTAAATTTTCGCTGAAATAATAATAGTTTGAAAAATAAAAAATATCAAAAATAAAAACACATTTTTTTTTACAATTTTTTATTTTATTTTTTCTTTTATTTACAATAATAAGCTGAAAAATAAAAAATAAAACATCAAAATAAATAAAACAAATTTTATACTTTTACATATGTATTTATAAAAATATATTTTCTTCTACTACTATTTTTTTGAAAATGAGATCAAAGGTATTACCCTTTTCTCCCAAATTCACTACACCATATTTTTTATTTTTTAATAAATTTATTCCTCTATCAGAGAGGTTGTTATACCTAACCGGAAGGTATATGTTTCCTTCATCCAGCTCCGCCACCACCTTCTTCCCGAACGGCGTTTCTATTCGCCGAACATCATGTACCCGGTAAAGATGATCCACTTTCATGTCTTTTAAAGACATACTTTTTTTGTATCTGCATCTGTTGATCTCCTCCAAAATCTTCTCCTCTTCATCACCATCATCGTCATCCACCGCGATGGGGAGTATGCTGCTGTGGTTTATTCTTTTGTAGCTGCTGCTGGTTTCACCCATCCTTCCTTCTCCATCTAAAATTCGTCTTTTTACACCTTTGCTGCTTGACTGCTTCCTTTCGATTTCGAAGTTATCCATGATCTAACGAGAAAAAAAATTTATTAAATAAATAATTTAAATCAGGCAGTCACTACCAAATTCTTACCTCTTTATTACAAGCTCGAACTGTCTCTACTGTTGCTCTCTGCTGCTGCTGATGCAACTCCCTCCTTACACTTATGCCTTATTGTCTCTGCTGCTGCTGATGCAACTCCCTCCTTACACTTATGCCTTATTGTCGGTCAGAACTAATCTGGCAAAATTCGCCTCTGATTTCAGTTCGGCTAAGAAGCCTCTTACTGTGTTCTGCTTAATTTGATTTCTGATTCCCAGTCTCGAGTGCATGGGTTTATATATATACAGAAACCCCTACCATTTCTACTAGAAAGTTTACTAGTTGGTATACAGAGTACCTGATTGCATATGCATTCTCTTTTTAACGTAATTTTACCATGAAGTAATTGCACTTGCTTTAAATTATTATTAAAGGTACGGGTTTAAATGATGATGAAATAATCTTGCAATGCAATGCAATTTCCTATGTAATTTTACTACAAAGTAACTGCACTTGCCTTGAATTATTATTAAAAGGTAGGGACTTGCTTTTCTTATGCAAAAATGAAGGGGATTTGTGTATATAAACTCATGCACTCGAGATTGGGAATCAGAAAATCAAATTAAGCAGAACACAGTAAGAGGCTTCTTAGCCGAACTGAAATCAGAGGCAAATTTTTGCCAGATTAGTTCTGACCGACTTTTGTTTTTCTAGTGTCGACAATAAGACATAAATGCAAGGAGGGAGTTGCATCAGCAGAGAGCAACAGACAACAGCAGTCGTGGTGGAGTTCAGCAGCAGAGGAGAATAAAAGGAGAAATCGGCTGCAGCAGCAACAGGAACAGCAGTGGCTGAAGTCGAAACTAGGACCAGCACCTCCAGATTACAACCGAAAGCAGCAACAGCAACAGCAGCCGTGCTTTGCAGCAGAAGAGGATAGTAGGAGGAGAGATTTGATGCAGCTACCTGGTAGAAGAAAAATTTCCTTAAAGGAATACCAGGAAAGACAGCAACAGCAGCCGTGGTTTGCAGCGAGGATAGTAGAAGAAGATATTGGTTGCAGCACCAGCAACAGGTTCAGCAACAGCAAGAGGTGCAGCAGCAGCAACAACAACAGGTACAACAACGACAACCTGGTAGAAGAAAAATTTCCTTAAAGGAATACCAGGAAAGACAGCAGCAGCAGCGTCAGAAGTCAGCAGAAGGACCAGCACCTCTGCTCATTGCAGACTTGATTAAAAAACAACAAAAAGATCATCAACAACAAAAAGGAGGTGGATTTAAACGTGGAGGTGTGAAAGTTCACCTCAGACGAGAAATTTCACAGTTAAAGCGTATCGAAAGGATAGCTTTAACTCTAGAAGAAAAGCTTTTCTTTAAAAAAGAAATAAAAAAAATAAATAAAATTTAAAAAAAAAATAAATAAAATTTAAAAAATAAATTATTATTATTTTACAATTAATTTTTTATTTCTATTGAAAAAATGAGCAAATATACGATCACGAGAGATGTGATAACGTATATCAGGGCTTTTAAAGTGAGAGGGCGAAAAATTAATTTTAAAATTAATAACCCTCCTGACAATGTAGGACAATCGAATGGTTCAAAAGAGCAGTTGACGATATTGTAGAGCATGCACTACTAGGAGTTCAGCCCGAAGATTTCGTTGGATTTACTTTTTGTGGAGCCACCTTCATGGAGAGAGGTCCAGGGTGGTTAAGTTATAGATTGGCATCCACAGTTAATTCAAGTGATGTTTGTGATATGATAGGAAAAATTTTTCAAAGCAATTCCAATGGATTAAATACAGACACGTTTTGTTTAAATGTTACCACCGTTAGACTGCCACAAGGGAGAGGAAATGATAGAACAAGGAAATACAACACATTCGATGAGGAATGTGCAAAAAGGAGGGGAATTGTAGTTATAAAAAATAAATGGTTAAAAAAATTTTTAAAAAAAAATTCTTTTCATTAACTAAAAAATGTACTGAAAAGTAAAAAATAAAAAATATTTTAAAGAAAGCGTGGAATTTCAATTTTAACGAAAAAGTTAATTAAAAGAATGGCGCATTTTTCATCAAAAATTGAAAATATAACTGTAAATCGCGTGAGATTTACAATAACCCTCAATTTTTTGCTTTGTTAATTTCAAATTCTAACAAAATTTTTTGATGAAAAATGCGCCATTCTTTTAATTAACTTTTTCATTAAAATTGAAATTCCACGCTTTCTTTAAAATATTTTTTATTTTTTACTTTTCAGTACATTTTTTAGTTAATGAAAAGAATTTTTTTTAAAAATTTTTTTTAACCATTTATTTTATTTTCTACTTTTTAGTTTATTATATGTATACCGCCATTTTATGATGGCAATTCTATTAGATTTAAAATTACGTCACACAGTTTACTGTATTCATTTGATACCCATGTCGTGGGCTCGGTGGAACATAATTGCAAAAACGGCCGCCATCTCGGAACCGTCTTCTTGATTTTTTTACAAAAAGGTCAAATTGCATTTAGTACTTATACATGATGAGTTGAACTCAAGTTGAACCCAAGTCTAACTACATGTAAACGGGAGTCGAGTTGGGTTAAGGTTGACTGAACTCGACTCAGCTCTGCTACCTGGGTTTAGTTGAAATTATGCATACGGACATGAGTTCAGTATTTGAGTAGTTGAATTTAGTTGACAGCAGCATCTCTGTGTTTGTTTGTGATTTTTTGTAACGTGTATTGCTTCTTTATTATCAACTCACCCTTAACTCAACTGTTCATCTCATCATTCATACACATTAACCACCCGAACTACGAGTGTGTGCAAAATTGGAAGTTGATCGGTTATATTTTCTACTTTTTAGTCTATTATAAGCTTTCCGCAATTTAGTGTTGGCCGCCATTTTGAATTTGGAATGACGCCACATAGCTTATTGTGTTCTACCTGTCATATCCTTTCCTTTAATACCCATGTCAGAGGGCCGCGGAGCACAATTTCAAAAATCGGGCGCCATTTTGGAACCGCCATCTTGATATTTTTACAAAATGGCCAGATTGCATTGTCATCCAAACTAAACGTGTATGCAAAATTTCAGCTCTATCCGAAACCGGGAAGTGGGTCAAATTTAACTTCCAAGATTTGACGACAAACAGTGTAAGTGTTGGCCGCCATTTTGAATTTGGAATGAAGCCACATAGCTTATTGTGTTCTACCTGTCATATCCTTTCATTTGATACCCATGTCAGAGGGCCGCGGAGCACAATTTCAAAAATCGGGCGCCATTTGGGAACCGCTATCTTGATATTTTTACAAAATGGCCAGATTGCATTGTCACCCAAACTAAACGTGTATGCAAAATTTCAGCTCTATCCGAAACCGGGAAGTGGGTCAAATTTAACTTCCAAGATTTGACGACAAACAGTGCAAGTGTTGGCCGCCATTTTGAATTTAGAATGACGCCACATAGCTTATTGTGTTCTACCTGTCATATCCTTTCATTTGATACCCATGTCAGAGGGCCGCGGAGCACAATTTCAAAAATCGGGCGCCATTTTGGAACCGCCATCATGATATTTTTACAAAATGGCCAGATTGCATTGATATCCAAACTAAACGTGTATGCAAAATTTCAGCTCTATCCGAAACCGGGAAGTGGGTCAAATTTAACTTCCAAGATTTGACGACAAACAGTGTAAGTAAAATAAAAGCGGGCGCCATTTTGGAACCGCTATCTTGATATTTTTACAAAATGGCCAGATTGCATTGTCATCCAAACTAAACGTGTATGAAAAATTTCAGCTCTATCCGAAACCGGGAAGTGGGTCAAATTTAACTTCCAAGATTTGACGACAAACAGTGTAAGTAAAATAAAAGCGGGCGCCATTTTGGAACCGCTATCTTGATATTTTTACAAAATGGCCAGATTGCATTGTCATCCAAACTAAACGTGTATGAAAAATTTCAGCTCTATCCGAAACCGCGAAGTGGGTCAAATTTAACTTCCAAGATTTGACGACAAACAGTGTAAGTGTTGTCCGCCATTTTGAATTTGGAATAACGCCACATAGCTTATTGTGTTCTACCTGTCATATCCTTTCATTTGATACCCATTTCAAAGGGCCGCGGAGCACAATTTCAAAAATCGGACGCCATTTTGGAACCGCCATCTTGATATTTTTACAAAATGGCCAGATTGCATTGTTATCCAAACTAAACGTGTATGCAAAATTTCAGCTCTATCCGAAACCGGGAAGTGGGTCAAATTTAACTTCCAAGATTTGACGACAAACAGTGTAAGTAAAATAAAAGCGGGCGCCATTTTGGAACCGCTATCTTGATATTTTTACAAAATGGCCAGATTGCATTGTCATCCAAACTAAACGTGTATGCAAAATTTCAGCTCTATCCGAAACCGGGAAGTGGGTCAAATTTAACTTCCAAGATTTGACGACAAACAGTGTAAGTAAAATAAAAGCGGGCGCCATTTTGGAACCGCTATCTTGATATTTTTACAAAATGGCCAGATTGCATTGTCATCCAAACTAAACGTGTATGAAAAATTTCAGCTCTATCCGAAACCGGGAAGTGGGTCAAATTTAACTTCCAAGACTTGACGACAAACAGTGCAAGTTAAATAAAAGCGGGCGCCATTTTGGAACCGCTATCTTGATATTTTTACAAAATGGCCAGATTGCATTGTCATCCAAACTAAACGTGTATGCAAAATTTCAGCTCTATCCGAAACCGGGAAGTGGGTCAAATTTAACTTCCAAGATTTGACGACAAACAGTGTAAGTAAAATAAAAGCGGGCGCCATTTTGGAACCGCTATCTTGATATTTTTACAAAATGGCCAGATTGCATTGTCATCCAAACTAAACGTGTATGCAAAATTTCAGCTCTATCCGAAACCGGGAAGTGGGTCAAATTTAACTTCCAAGATTTGACGACAAACAGTGCAAGTTAAATAAAAGAATTTAAAAATGAGGATAATATGTGCTTACCACGTGCTCTGGTTGTTGCCATGTCCAATGTGAATAGGGAGCCCGAGTATGCCAAAGTAAGGAAGGATATTGAACAAATACAAACTCAGCGAGCTGTGCAGTTAATGAAAGATTGTGAAATAGATATTCCAAATGGAGGTGCAGGAGAGCTTCCAGAGCTTCAAAAATTCCAGGAACATTTGCAAGACTACTACAAGATTACAGTGTATAGATATGGCGCCAAAGGAAGGGATGTGATTTTTAAAGGACAGAGTGCAGGAAAACATCTAAATTTGTTGTACCACAACAATCATTATAACGTTATAGTTTCGCTAACCGCTACATTTTGTTGTGAGGAATGTCATACACCGTACAATAAAAAAAAAATGGCAGTTATAGGGACTGCCGATAGAAGTGAAAACTTAGAACTTAGATGTTGAAATTCGATTCTTTTGAAGTAATACAAAATTCTATATTTCTTGAAAGGACTAAATCTTTTTGATTGCAGTATTTTCATTAGGACATTAACCAACTTATTAAAATATGTAGCACAAGTAACTGCGCCTTCATTAATAAGTGTACTTTTTTCTATAAAATTTAATGCTGCTGCATCTTCAACCGATATCTCAGAATTATTTTTTAAATTATGTAATAATTGTAGCAATTTTGACCATCCTATTTCATTAGCACTTATTGTAAAAAAGATACAATCGGGTTATGGTAACTAAAGAAAGAAATGAAAATGTTTGATTCAAATTTATCTAAGTATCGCGTAAAAACCGCATCGATCGTCGTTTTATATTTGGTAGTACTAAGTTTCCGATCATTGGACATATTTAAATTAAGTGTTGCATTTAAAAATTCAATTAATGGTAGATTTTTATCATCTGCAAAGTTAATATTGAAATCTCCACTTAAAATCATCGGTACATTATCATATTTTTCGCCGATTCTTTTTTCGAGAATTTCAGAACCTTCTTTTGTATAAATCATCAAATTTTCGAATAAAAATTGTTGTATCTGTCTCATAGATTTTCCAGGCGAAATATAAACGGCAACCATTAATATGTATTGCCCATTCTCGGAACTGCAACGAGCAACGCATATTTCGCCTATATCAGAAACATTAACACCAATGCTTCTAGTGAATTTAGTATGTATGTCCATATATGAAGTGTGACGTATCTTGAGTATTGTGATAAAGCTACTCCTGCTGCTGGAACTTCGGGTCTTTTATAACTTACAACAAAGTTGAAATTCGGAACATCAAGTGGTTCTTCGTTTTTCATACGAGCTTCTGACAAAAGCAGAACATTTGACTTTTTTACGATAGCATCATTTTTTAGATCAGCTGCATGCGCATGCAAACTTTGACAATTAAATGAAAATATCGATAATCCTTTCTTGTTGGAGATGAATTCTAGAAAAGTTTTGGTGACCGTTTGTAGTGTATTGTTTTGTAACATTTTCAATTCTAACGTTAGATCCTCTCGATGACTTGTTGATCTTTTATAATGTTTATCTGTTTTTGAAGCATATAGAGGTGTTACATCTTCAGGATCAAGGATCCAAACAAATTTGGAAAACAGATATTTAACACATCAGTCAAAATGACTGGTTTCATATTTTCATTTTCGATACTTAATTGAATAATAGTAGGCGGTCAGATTTATTTTTTTATACAAAATCAAAAAGTTTTTGATTATAATCGATTGAGCGCGTGCGCCAGTCATGAGCATGTCGGTGACGCGAGCCCATAACATTTTCCCCTATCAAAAAGTGCCCAACGAGGCTAAAGAAGTTTTCACTTCAAAAAACAAACACAGATGCGGTGGAACATGTCCGTGTTGACAACAAGCTCCTGCATGTACGAAAGACTTGGCTGAGAAATTATGCAAAGATTGTAATCGCCATTTTAGAGGAGAAAGTTGCTTCAACAATCACAAAGCTTCAGGGTCTCTAAATAAGAAAAGTGTCTGCGAAATAGTAAATAAATGCAGAGATTGTCTAAAGACATATAAAGCAGACAAAACTCATATATGTAATGAATATTTTATTATTGTACGTACAGAGTGTATGACCGGTGCTCTGCAGAGGCCTGGGCACTTACAAAATCGATCAATAACAGGTTCCGTCGCGGCTCTGGCGATAGCTTCCACCACAGCATAAACAAGTACCTACCAGCCCCCACCGGGTCCCCAACCGAGTCCCCAGGCCAGCCCGTCCCCACCGAGTCCCTAGCCGAGCCCGTCCCCACCGAGTCCCTAGCCGAGCCCGTCCCCACCGAGTCCCTAGCCGAGCCCGTCCCCACCGAGTCCCTAGCCACCGACCGACCCTGACCCAGGTCCCGCCCAAGCAAACCAGTCCCACGGTCGTAGACCCCGTGACCTAGATCCATGGCCACCAACAGGTGATTGATTGATGGCCTTGACCCATTTTTGCATAAGAAAAGCAAGTCCCTACCTTTTAATAATAATTCAAGGCAAGTGCAGTTACTTTGTAGTAAAATTACATAGGAAATTGCATTGCATTGCAAGATTATTTCATCATCATTTAAACCCGTACCTTTAATAATAATTTAAAGCAAGTGCAGTTACTTCATGGTAAAATTACGTTAAAAAGAGAATGCATATGCAATCAGGTACTCTGTATACCAACTAGTAAACTTTCTAGTAGAAATGGTAGGGGTTTCTGTGTATATATAAACCCATGCACTCGAGATTGGGAATCAGAAATCAAATTAAGCAGAACACAGTAAGAGGCTTCTTAGCCGAACTGAAATCAGAGGCGAATTTTGCCAGATTAGTTCTGACCGACAATAAGGCATAAGTGTAAGGAGGGAGTTGCATCAGCAGCAGCAGAGACAATAAGGCATAAGTGTAAGGAGGGAGTTGCATCAGCAGCAGCAGAGAGCAACAGTAGAGACAGTTCGAGCTTGTAATAAAGAGGTAAGAATTTGGTAGTGACTGCCTGATTTAAATTATTTATTTAATAAATTTTTTTTCTCCTTAGATCATGGATAACTTCGAAATCGAAAGGAAGCAGTCAAGCAGCAAAGGTGTAAAAAGACGAATTTTAGATGGAGAAGGAAGGATGGGTGAAACCAGCAGCAGCTACAAAAGAATAAACCACAGCAGCATACTCCCCATCGCGGTGGATGACGATGATGGTGATGAAGAGGAGAAGATTTTGGAGGAGATCAACAGATGCAGATACAAAAAAAGTATGTCTTTAAAAGACATGAAAGTGGATCATCTTTACCGGGTACATGATGTTCGGCGAATAGAAACGCCGTTCGAGAAGAAGGTGGTGGCGGAGCTGGATGAAGGAAACATATACCTTCCGGTTAGGTATAACAACCTCTCTGATAGAGGAATAAATTTATTAAAAAATAAAAAATATGGTGTAGTGAATTTGGGAGAAAAGAGTAATACCTTTGATCTCATTTTCAAAAAAATAGTAGTAGAAGAAAATATATTTTTATAAATACATATGTAAAAGTATAAAATTTGTTTTATTTATTTTGATGTTTTATTTTTTATTTTTCAGCTTATTATTGTAAATAAAAGAAAAAATAAAATAAAAAATTGTAAAAAAAAAATGTGTTTTTATTTTTGATATTTTTTATTTTTCAAACTATTATTATTTCAGCGAAAATTTAAAAATAGCATGTCAACTTGACTGTTGACAACAAATTTTGGTATATGGTACTTATGCCAATTAATTATCGTGGGCTGAAAAATGTGTTTTTAAATACATATTGCTAATGGAAATGGTCTTTCTTTTTCATTTTCTTAGGCTCTTGCAGCTGCACATGTGCACGTTATTTTCATCGGCTCATAGCAACCTCTCTGATAGAGGAATAAATTTATTAAAAATAAAAAATATGGTGTAGTGAATTTGGGAGAAAAGGGTAATACCTTTGATCTCATTTTCAAAAATAGTAGAAGAAAATATATTTTTATAAATATGTAAAAGTATAAAATTTGTTTTATTTATTTTGATGTTTTACTTTTTTATTTTTCAGATTATTATTGTAAATGAAAGAAAAAAATAAAATAAAAAATTGTAAACAAAGTGTTTTTATTTTTGATATTTTTTTATTTTTCAAACTATTATTATTTCAACGAAAATTTAAAAATAGCATGTCAACTTGACTGTTGACAACAAATTATCGTGGGCTGAAAAATGTTTTTTTAAATACATATTGCTAATGGAAATGGTCTTTCTTTTTCATTTTCTTAGGCTCTTGCAGCTGCACATGTGCACGTTATTTTCATCGGCTCACTGAGCCGCAAGATCTAAAAATAGAATTTCACAACTGCATATGTACAGAAATAATCCAACTCCATTCAACTGTCGTCTTGGTCAAGTTGGCTAAGGCGTTGGTTTTTCTGTTCGCGATTTGCGTGGCGCTAGTTTGATTCGCAAGCGATGGGTGATTGAATGACTTTATTTATTAATTTAATACAGGGTAAGAGAGAGTAACAAAAAAATATACAAAAATTTACAGCGAGGGTATATACTTATTGTACGTACAGAGTGTATGACCGGTGCTCTGCAGAGGCCAGGGCACTTACAAAATCGATCAATAACAGGTTCCGTCGCGGCTCTGGCGATAGCTTCCACCACAGCATAAACAAGTACCTACCAGCCCCCACCGGGTCCCCAGCCGAGTCCCCAGCCCAGCCCGTCCCCACCGAGTCCCTAGCCGAGCCCGTCCCCACCGAGTCCCTAGCCGAGCCCGTCCCCACCGAGTCCCTAGCCACCGACCGACCCTGACCCAGGTCCCGCCCAAGCAGACCAGTCCCACGGTCGTAGACCCCGTGACCTAGATCCATGGCCACCAACAGGTGATTGATTGATGGCCTTGACCCAGATTCGTTGGGCGGTGACCTTGACATGGCTCCCAGGCTCAACCGTCCCCATACCTACTTACAGATGCCAGTAGTGAAGCCCTTGGGGCCGTACTTTCACAAGGGGAAGTTGGAAAAGACCAACCCATTGCCTACGCCAGTCGAACCCTGAACAAGGCTGAGCGTAATTACTCCACCATAGAGAAGGAGCTTTTAGCAATAGTCTGGGCTGTAAAAAATTTCAGGTGCTACCTACAAGGTCGCACATTCACAGTGTATACTGATCACAAACCGTTGAAAGGAGTGTTCAACGTAAAAGACCCTACAACCCGATTGGTGCGCTTCCACCACAAACTCTCCGAATACGATTACAATATTGAATACAAACCCGGCAAATATAATACTAATGCCGACGCCCTCAGTCGTATTCCGCAAGATACTAAGGCTCAACAAACTTCCACTGTCAAAGCAGTAGTCCACGCACCCATGGAACCTCCCCCAGGAGGCCACAACCAAAGATGCAACGTAGTCACCCAAGCACGAGGCGAAAGACCAAATCGTACGCCCGAAAAAGAGGCCCTAATGGGATCAATATTTACGAACCGCCGCGTTCGTCTATAATAATAGTATTCACGACAGCACCAACTCCCATGGACTGTCTTTACGGTTTCTCGCCTGATGTCCCCTCAAATCTAAAAAAAGGATCCCGAGCCACTATACAATCACGAAAGCTACTACCACCTTCTAAAGTATAAACTACAAAAGACATACTCAATAGCCCGGCAAAATTTGCTAGCAAGTAAACAGAAATCTAAAGCCCACTATGACCAAACTACTAGAACCCACATCTTCCATGTTGGCGACCAAGTCCTTATAAAGAGCGAAAACCGGAAGGGCAAACTATCTGCCATCTGGAGAGGTCCTTATCCTATAGTAGCAATTACAAGCCCCGTGAACACCAAAATTAAAATAGGTAACAAACAAACCGTAGTCCATAATAACCGCCTGAAACCCTCGAATAAATTACAGAACTCCATAATAGAATAATAATATCCTTAATTTACACAAGTACCAATTTTCACGCATTCAAATTCGCACCCTAATAAACGGCTCTAACGGCAAGTTACCCCCAGTGCACCGTTAACATATGTAGAAGTCATACTATTCCTCGTAGCTACTTCAGGCTCTAAGCCTAACCCCATCATCCCGTTGACCACAAGCGACACAGTGTGGCACCATATGAAATAAATGAGAGATCGGTTACCGTCGATAATAACTGCTTACAGCTATTTATGAAAATAAAACCCAGCTTTAACCCATCCAGAAAATCATGCCTACTTACGCCTAACGGTGCTTTATGGATAAACCACCGATTTAGACGGTTGGCAACCAACCCACACCTACGGATACGAATTATGGCACACCAAAACTAATCTCTTATTTATAACTTCATTGCAGCGCACCATGCAGACGCTGACCTTCTTACTGCTCCTACAAATGGCCGCGAGCATGCCCGGAGCATTGTCCCATGCCTTACGGCCGTATACCTTTACCCCAATCAATGCTACCGGGGTCCTCCTCGAGCTCATAGGGGAAGTTTGGCTATATCACCACACATGGAATGTGGTAACAGAATTGGACCTACACGAATTAGAGGTACATACGGACCTAACGGAACAGGCGGAGAAAGTAGCTCAACAGATATGTACAAAGAACCCTAACGAACTCTGCGCGACGCAACAGAAGTACATCCACTCGATCATTACTCATATAAAACAACGGACAAGTTCGATACGAGAACTTATACCCCAAAGCCGCCCCAAAAGATCACAATTCGATGGCATTGGTCATGTCCTGCATTACCTTTTTGGGACCATGGATGCGGGCGACGAACAGGAAATTTATAGTAGGTTAAGTGAACTAGAGGGCAACGAAAAAGTCTTGGCGGAGCTCGAAAAACGGCAAATAACAGTGGTAAACAATACTCTACGGGAAATACAAAAACCACTGATCGCGTTCGTGGACAGGCAGCAACAGATCACTAGGCAGCTGGCAAAACTGGACAATGCGACAGAAGGTTTATACAATACCCAACAAAGGCAAGGTATAGTTACGGACATACTATTGCAAGTATCTGAAATAGAGACCAGACAGAGAACGCTCCTGGACATATTCCTCGCGAGTGCAGACAATAAAATCCACCCTCTACTAATCTCCCCCGGTAAGCTAGCTAAAATATATCTAAAAACTAACCCGGAATGCGATGACTGCATCCCGCTCTTGCCCCAGGCCTCACAGCTCCGCTCCCTCCTCGTTCAGGACAAACTAGTAATAAAAATCACACTACCGATCTTTAACTTACCTAAAATGCAATATCACAAAATTACCGTCTTTCCGATAAACACGGCGACAGGGCACTCACTGATCCCTGAAACCCCATATTCACACGTAGCATCTGAACTCAAGTCCCAACAGTTTGTGCTATTTCACCCGCAGGAGGCCAAAGCCCTACAAAGGGTCACCGGAGACCTAAGTACCAATACCTTCATAGGACCTTTAACGGTTCCTATCGTACTTTCAGCAAACACTAAGAAATGTACCATTAGACTCCTCTATAACCCCCTAGGAGACAAAGTAGAGTGCCCAATAAGAGTTACAGACGGGCCACAAAATACAATAACTAGCCTAGCTCAAACAAACACATGGTTGTATTCACTGAGTAAACCCAAGATGTTCCACATCTCATGCGACAAGGTAAAACATACCATAAAAGTTTCCAAGCACGGAATACTAAGGGTCAACCAACCGTGCCAGGTACAGGTGGACGACAAAATCCTTGTCTACAACGGACGCTCCACGCGAATTACACAAATAATAGAGCCACCATACTTCCCGGCAGCCGAAACTATACATATAGCTGTGTCCGCTAAAGGACCAACGAACCTACCCTCCGATGAAAGGATAAAATTATTAACAGGGGAGGAAACTAATAGGATTATCCAGGAAGGCACCAAGCCCCTGCAGGAGATCTACTCCCAGCTAAACCACCTGAGTTGGGTGCGTACTCACACCCACTCAATGGTCGCCATCTCGTTCAGTGGTGTCCTATTACTGGCCCTCATAGGTTACATTGCCTACAAATGCCTACCGACTTTAGCGGCTATCATCCGCTATCAAAGCGCCCAAACACCCGAAAACGCACGTCCGGCGGATGAGGGAACCGACTCCGAGGAGCCAGCGCCCCCAAGCGCGGACCCAATACAACCCGATCCTGCACCCACCACAGTAACAGTAGATACGATACCTAGGCCCCTTAGTAGATGTCACACCTTACCAAGAGCCTCCTCTATACAACTAGTACAACCAGCAAAATAAATAGAGCCGCTAAACGCGACCCTTACATAATAGCCTAGTCCTCTTGCTACTCTTAGCGTACGCCTAATCCCTCAGATTAAAGGTCTCATAAAATGTGTTCAGGTGCACAAAAACTATAACTAACCATGCCCAACTAACTCCGCCCGATCTATAAGTATACCCCCGAGAAGGGCTATTACATTGACCCCATCCGCCCAAGAGGCCACGAACGCGCTCCTTGACGCTGCCCAGAACTATTCCAAAATGGGCAAACTTTTAGAAATATAAGTAATGCCTAGAACGCCCTATATTAGCGCTTGTAAGATTATAAAAATAAAAATTATTAAATAAAGAGATTTCTGTAAGTTTTAAAAAATTACCTAAGAATTGTGGAAAGAAGTAAGTTTAAAAAAAAAACATACCTAAGAATTGTGGAGAGAAGTAAGTTTAAAAAATACCTAAGAATTGAGGAAAGATAAGCTAATGCAACAAAATCTCAAAACAAACGTGGGCGAAAGCTCTTAAAAGAAATAGATGAAAAATACGGGGCACCAAACCAAAAATAAGAAATAAGCAAACAGTAAAATTAGAATAAGAACTTATAAAGCGAAAATATAAAAATTAATTTAAGGAAACCAAAAATAAGAAAACAATCACTTAAGTCAGACACATTGAAACAAAATGCGCCCTAAGGCCATTAAAGCTGTAGACCTGAAAAAAAAAGTTTTCTAACTACACCCCGGAGCGAAGGAAAAAACAAATTCTTAAACACACACATATTTATTTTAATTTCTTGTCACTATCTAATCCGACGGCCATCCCTGAACCGGCCGCGAATAGACTCGGCCTGCTGACGGCGATATTCCCTTCTTTTGGAGCACTCGGTGATATAATGAGGCCCCCCACACATAAAACAAACCAGTCGGGGTGGAGCCCAACCAGAAATACCTCCTTCGCCTCCCTCCGGTTCTGCCCGGCAGCTGAAGCATTTAAGGCGCCTGGGCCGCCACCACCTCCAACATGTCCAACAAAGCCCCCTCCTGGGCTAACAGGCGCCGTCGTTGCTCGATATCTGGAAACATCTGAAAAGAGAAAAAAAATTTATAATTAAAAAAATGTCAATATATCAAGAAAAATTAACTATCTTGCCAAAAACAAGAGTACACTTACCTTCGACCGAGTCCGGAACCAAAATGAAACTGGAGCTAAAGCCAGCCACCGATAACAAATCGCTAACTCGGCACAAAATACAACCGAAAGATATTTAGAACAAAAAAAAAACATTTAAAGTTAAAGTAAACATTGTAACATGATCATGACAATGCGCCCTTAGAGTTTAAGAGAGAGGCTAGAGATTAAGAAATGCTGCGCGCCACAACCGAAAAATATTTAGACCAAAAAAAAATAAATAAAACTAAAAATAAACATTGTAACATGATATGCGCCCTCAAAGGCTGGTAGGTTAAAACAAAAAAATCAGGTGCGATCATGGGACCCCCGTCAGGAACGAAGTTCCTTACGATTTTTTTACAACTGCGAATGTAACTCCAAATAAAATCTGTATATTTTATTTATTTTTACTTTATACCATTTTTCAAGCAAATAATGTAAAGGATCGAATCAAATCAAAAATTTAAATTAATATTTTAGGAAAATATTTATTATAATATTAACATTCCAAAACTTTCCAAAAAAAAATTTCAAATTTTATCACCAAATTGTAACATAGAAATTATTGGCTTATGATAACTATAATAAGATGCATATACTTCAGAATCAATTTTGTACAAGAATCTTGAAAAAACGGCATCAACTGTAGTACAGTATTTCGTTGTGTACTGTGCTGGATCATTATTCATGTGTCAGATAAAAAGGATGTGAAGATTTTAAATTCGTCTTTTTCATTGAAGTTGATATTAAAGTCTCCAGATAATATTAGTGGAAGTTTATGACATTGTAATTTATATTCTCTCTCAGTATATTCTAACAGGGATCGATGAATAAATAATGTAATATCCTCAATCTTTTGATTTGGTGATATATAAACAGCTACAATAACTATTTCATGATTATTTCTTATTTTACAAATCACTGAACAAATGTCTCCAACTGATGAATGTCTAGTACTCAATGCACTCATGTTTGACAAAATAGTTTCCATATTTGGTTGGCAAATGTTGACACTATCTTTATAGTTTTGGTATATTGCGACCCACCTGCATGAATATTGTCTCGTTTATAATGAGAAATGCAATTGAAATTAGGAAGGATACTTTCTTCTTCATTTCTCATCCATGTTTCAGTAAGTAATAGAATATTACAATTTTCAGTAACTGGATCAATGAAATCTAAAATATGATTTTTTAAACTTTGGCAATTAAAAGTTAATACTGAAAGACCTATTTTGTTACAAATCATATCCAAAACCATTTGCGTTCTGGTCTGCAATGTGTTTAAAGATAATCTTTGAAATTCTTGCAGCTATTTCTCTGTTGATCTAGCTTGCTTTCGATTATGATAAAACTTAAATTTCGTTGGATCATCTTGAGGTGTTACAATATACAAATTTTCTATATTTGTTGCACGAGATAACGCAACGTATACAAGTTCTTGGGAATGATCTTTGCTGTACTCGTAAACAATTTCACTGAAAGTTCCACCCTGCGATTTATGTATGGTCATAGCGCAAGCCGCAATTAAAGGTGGTGTTCCACTTATCATACCCTTTCATTTGATACCCATTCGAGGGAACTGTGAAGAAAATGGTAATCCGCCCTCTTGAGATGGCCGCCATGAATATAAAGACATAGCCTACTGCATTCTACTTATAATGCCCTTTCATTTGATACCCATGTCGAGGGAGTGGTGAAGAAAATGGTAATCCGCCCTCTTGAGATGACCGCCATGGACCAAACGATATATTGAAAATACTATATTGCTTATGGTGTTCTACTTATCATACTCTTTCATTTGATACCCATCTCGAAGGAGTTGTGAAGAAAATGGTAATCCGCCCTCTTGAGATGGCCGCCATGGACCAAATGATGAATTGAGTATGCTATATTGCTTATGGTGTTTCATTTATCATACTCTTTCATTTGATACCCATGTCGAGGGAACTGTGAAGGAAATGGTAATCCGCCCTCTTGAGATGGCCGCCATGGACCAAACGATATATTGAGTACACTATATTCCTTATGGTGTCCCACTTATCATACCTTTTCATTTGATACCCATGTCTCGGGTGTTGTGAAGAAAATAGTAATCCCCCCTCTTGAGACGACCGCCATGAATATAAAGACATAGCCTACTGCATTCTACTTATAACGCCCTTTCGTTTGATACCCATGTCCTGGGGTTGTGAAGAAAATGGTAATCCGCCCTCTTGAGATAACCGCCATGGACCAAACGATATATTGAATATTCTATATTGCTTATGGTGTTCTACTTATCGTACTCTTTCATTTGATACCCATTTCGAAGGGGTTGTGATGAAGATGGTAATCCGCCCTCTTGAGATGGCCGCCATGGACCAAATGATAAATTGAGTATACTATATTGCTTATGGTGTTCCACTTTTCATACTCTTTCATTTGATACCCATGTCGAGGGCACTGTGAAGAAAATGGTAATCCGCCCTCTTGAGATAACCGCCATGGACCAAACGATATATTGAGTATACTATATTGGTTATGGTGTTCTACTTATCATACTCTTTCATTTGATACCCATCTCGAAGGGGTTGTGAAGAAAATGGTAATCGGCCCTCTTAAGATGGCCCCTATTGAACAAATGATAGATTGAGTATACTATATTGCTTATGGAGTTCTACTTCTCATAGCCTTTTATTTTGATACCCATGTCTGGGTGTTGTGCAGAAAATGGTAATCCGCCCTCTTGAGATGGCCGCCATGAATCTAAAGACATAGCCTATGGCATTCTACTTATAATGCCCTTTCATTTGATACCCATATCGAGGGGGTTGTGAAGAAAATGGTAATCCGCCCTCTTGAGATGACCGCCATGGACCAAACGATATATTGAATATACTATATTGCTTATGGTGTTTTACTTATCGTACTCTTTCATTTGATACCCATCTCGAAGGGGTTGTGAAGAAAATGGTAATCCGCCCTCTTGAGATGGCCGCCATGAATCTAAAGACATAGCCTATGGCATTCTACTTATAATGCCCTTTCATTTGATACCCATCTCAAGTTGGTTGTGAAGATAATGGTAATCCGCCCTCTTGAGATGACCGCCATGGACCAAACGATATGTTGAATATTCTATATTGCTTATGGTGTTCTACTTATCGTACTCTTTGATTTGATACCCATCTCGAAGGGGATGTGAAAAAAATGGTAATCCGCCCTCTAGAGAAGGCTGCCACGGACCAAACGAAAAATTAAGTATACTATATTGCTTATGGTGTTCTACTTATCATACTCTTTCATTTGATACCCATGTCGAGGGTGTTGTGAAGAAAATGGTAATTCACCCGCTGGACCAAATGATATTTTGAGTATACTATATTGCTTATGGTGTTCTACTTATCATATCCTTTCATTGGATACCCATGTCGAAGGGGTTGTGAAGAATATTTCAATCCGCCCTCCTGAGACGGCCTCCATGGATCTAAAGGTACATATATACTATATTGCATTGTCATGGGAGCTAAAGCAGTGTGCAAAATTTCAGCATGATAGAATACCCGGAAGTATTTGTAAAATCGATTGCAAAATTTGTTCCTTGAAGAAAACAGTAATCCGTCCTCTTGAGGCCACGGCCATGAATCCAACGGTATAATTGGTATACCATAGTGCATTGTCATCGGAGCTGAAGTTGTGTGCAAAATTTCAGGGTGATCGGGTAACCAGAAGTATTAAAAAAATCGATTGCAAGATTTGTACCGGACAAACAGACAGACAAGAAAGCATAAGCATCTATCCTCGATAATGACCAATGCAAAAAGTGTGCACGTTCGTCATGCATGACACTTTGCATTATCATTTCTTCCTATAGCTATCGGTGCAAATTGATTCCAATTTCTAAAGAAAAACACTGCATTCTGATTTAATAAATTCACAAATTGCCTACTGGGATCGATACTCGCACGCATACATACACAAAATATCGCATTTTGTTACGTGACGATTTCTCCCAATTCACTCTCCCCGCAAGCCGCGTTAAGGAACTTCGTTCCAAAAAAATGGGTTTTAGAAAGTAAGAAAAATTGTAGAATAAACAATAAAAATAGGAAACCAGTAATTGATACAAACAATTGTGGAAGGATGTAAATTTATACCTAATAATTGTGGAAGGATAAACTAATGTAATAAAGTACAAAAACCAATTAGTGGGCGAAAGACCCGAAATTTAAGAATAATAAATAACAGAAAAAAAAATTTTTATTTAGGAAATAAAAGTAGCTAACAAAAGCAAAAACAAAAACACAAAAAACTAGTTGGGATGTGGGTTCGACCCTTTCGGTCCACACGATCAACTTCCCAGTATGATGGATATTTTGATAATAAATGAACAATAGGCAATATATGTAGAATATATCTATAATACCGAGAATTTGTCACAATTGTTTATCAATATTTTCGCTAAAATGTCAAACTAAATGTGCGCAATTACAAGATTAGGATGACGAAAATGTATATAGAATTGATGTTTTAATTTTTTTCAGCACCTCAATGAAGTCGATATAGTTTTTAGTTCGCGCGGTATAGTGCAGGTACAAAAACCACTTAAGTCATTTAAACCAAAAACCGCTGGACCGAATATTATAAAAATCTTTTCAGATTATATTGTCGCTAATACGCTTCGAACGGCACCTCAAGTAAGTCAATATCTTTCGTGGTTCGGGCGATATCGTGCAGGTACAAAAATAACTTACGCCGCTTAAATAAAAAAACGGCTGGACCGAATTTTATGAAAATCTTTTCAGATCATATTTTGGTTAATACTCTTCGAACGGCACGTCAATTTAGTCGATATCATTTATAGTTCGCGCGATATCGTGCAGTTACAAAAATCACTTAACTCATTTGAACCAAAAAACCGCTGGACCGAATATTATCATATTTCGGTTAATAAGCTTCGAACGACACCTGAACGAAGTCGATATCAGTTTTGGTTCGCGCGATATCGTGCAGGAAAAAATGACCACATCCGTACGTAGGGGCGGATGGGCAACATCTTAGCGGCCCGGGAAATAATATTTGTCGGCCCTTTTTTTAATTTCCGGGTATGGCTAAAGTATACATTTACAGGGTGTTCCGACGTTTTTCACTCAGAATTTGTAAATTTATTAAATAATCATTAAAGCGCCAGAAAAATGCACCTCGATCTAGCAATACGCAGCCGTGGCTGATTAAATGAAAATAAGTGATTTGATAGGAGGAGCTAAATGAAGCTTTTGTCAAGATTTTTAGCGTTTTTAAGAGCTTTGTACTCCAGCATGCGCCAAATGTCACGGAGATTGAAAACATCTATACCACAAAATAAACAAAACATAAAAGTTTGAGAGTTATTCATGTGCAGTCGGAAGCAGTTATATAAAAACTCCATTTTTTGCTGCTTAGTTATATAGGCAAATAATATAGTAAATACAGAAAAAATGTACAAAAATCCAATTTCAAAAATTAAGAAAATGAAAAGTTCATTCCGATTCTTTATTTTCGGTAAGTAAATGTTTATGAAGATAGGCTGGTAGATCACTGAGACCAACGGTGGGCACCTCCCCCCCCCGGCCTACCGACAGTTTCTCTCCGGCCCGCGAAAGTTTTTATCCAGCCTGCGAGAACTTTGGAAGAAATTATAACTAAATTTTAATTGTTTTATGTAAATTGTATAGTTTAAATTGAAAATTAAACGCACTTAGCAGCACGTACATATGTTCGTACCAATATTGAACTGGCATCCATTACGTCTTTCTGAATCTCAGGATTTCGAAGTGCCATTTGACATTTTCTTCACTCATTTCTCCTGAAACTGACAACAAAATTGGTTCTCTTTTGGAATCTTAAAAGTCCTTGCCATTTCCACTATCGTCGGTCTTCCTCCTTCGTGCCCTCGTTTTGCTCACGCGAGTATGTCGCTCTAAACCTCTTCGTAGTCAATTTAATTCTCAAGCTCACTTCCACGGCGCGTGATATTAGAAACAGACGCGGACGGAGCACCATGGGACGAGTGCCTTTTCTAGAAGCGCTGGTATATCTGCAGTGGGGCGTCGGGCGGGGCGATCGTCCGTATAAAAACAGACGAGCATGAACAATAGAGTGAACGAACGAGCTTATTTTTAATTTCTTCCTTAATTTCTTAATTCTAAATAATACCAGTAAGGCCGCAGCTGCAACGATACGTTTCCTTTCACTTGGCCATTTTGTCATGATTTCGAATCTCAAGACGCACACAGGCCGATACAGACTGTTGTAAAAAGCCTGGGCGGTGCGTGGCTATCCAAACTATACAGAAACGTTTTTGAGTTTAGGACCCAGTGATGGATAGTGTAATTTACCACATTAAAGATCTGTCACTTCAAATGCAGATTAAAAAATTACAGGTCATAACAAGATGCCAATTAACTATTACGGCCCGCGGAAAAAACGTAAAGTTTATTTTTGCCCATGTTAGAAAAGGATTGGCCACCCTTGACTTAGACGTACTTTCAGCCACCGGCCCTGCGGGCCTCTGAACAGCCGGCCCACCAGGAAATTTCCCGGTTCGTCGTATGGCCCATCCGCCCCTGTCCGTACGCACATACACACACACACATACTTCCTCCCAATTTTTTGCTTAAAATGCTCCTGGGACCTTGAAAGATGAAAATACGTTGAAATTTTCGATTTCGATTTTCGGACCGATTACAATAACTTCCTATACTGGGAAGTTAAAAAAAAAAGAATAAATTGTAGAAAGTTAAGATTGATAGAGAAATACCACGCCTTTAGGGCTCTTAAGTTCCGTAAAAATTTGAATCAAAAGAAATGCGCCCTTAAAGGCTGCTAGAATTAAAAAAAAAAAAAATTATGAAAGACTAGTGTAAGTATGTAGAAACGTTGTACATAAAGCCCTAAAGCCGCCAAAAACACAACCCGCAAATTTTTAAATACGAGCAATGCCCCCTTGCTTTGCGTCGTAGCATTGCTCTTATTGAGCCCCCCAAGGAGTTGTTATAAACAAAAAATCGATTTTAAAATTTTATAATCTTAACCGTTCAAAAGTAGTCATATTTCGGTCATATTTCAAACCTCTAAATTCCTCTAAATTACCCGATCAAATTTAGTTTCGAAATTCTTAACTTTCATAAAAAATTGTCACACGGGAAATCAAATTGCAACGTTGCACATTTCCCTAAACGGGAACGGCAAATTGGCCGTTGCAAGAAATCTAAAAAAAATAAATGGTTAAAAAAAATTTTTTAAAAAAATTTTTTTCATTAACTAAAAAATGTACTGAAAAGTAAAAAATAAAAAATATTTTAAAGAAAGCGTGAAATTTCAATTTTAATGAAAAAGTTAATTAAAAGAATGGCGCATTTTTCATCAAAAATTGAAAATATAACTGTAAATCGCGTGAGATTTACAATAACCCTCAATTTTTTGCTTTGTTAATTTCAAATTCTGAATGCAATCTGGCCATTTTGTAAAATATCAAGATGGCGGTTCCAAAATGGCGCCCGATTTTTGAAATTGTGCTCCGCGGCCCTCTGACATGGGTATCAAATGAAAGGATATGACAGGTAGAACACAATAAGCTATGTGGCTTCATTCCAAATTCAAAATGGCGGCCAACACTTACACTGTTTGTCGTCAAATCTTGGAAGTTAAATTTGACCCACTTCCCGGTTTCGGATAGAGCTGAAATTTTGCATACACGTTTAGTTTGGATGACAATGCAATCTGGCCATTTTGTAAAAATATCAAGATGGCGGTTCCAAAATGGCGCCCGATTTTTGAAATTGTGCTCCGCGGCCCTCTGACATGAGTATCAAATGAAAGGATATTACAGGTAGAACACAATAAACTATGTGGTGTCATTCCAAATTCAAAATGGCGGCCAACACTAAATTGCGGAAACTTATAATAGACTAAAAAGTAGAAAATATAACCGATCAACTTCCAATTTTGCACACACTCGTAGTTCGGGTGGTTAATGTGTATGAATGATGAGATGAATAGTTGAGTTAAGGGTGAGTTGATAATAAAGAAGCAATACATGTTACAAAAAATCACAAACAAACACAGACATGCTGCTGCCAACTAAATTCAACTACTCAAATACTGAACTCATGTCCGTATGCATAATTTAAACTAAACCCAGGTAGCAGAGCTGAGTCGAGTTCAATCAACCTTAACCCAACTCGACTCCCGCTTACATGTAGCTAGACTTGGGTTCAACTTGAGTTCAACTCATTATGTATAAGTACTAAATGCAATCTGACCTTTTTGTAAAAAAATCAAGAAGACGGTTCCGAGATGGCGGCCGTTTTTGCAATTATGTTCCACCGAGCCCACGACATTGGTATCAAATGAATACAGTAAACTGTGTGACGTACTTTTAAATCTAATAGAATTGCCATCATAAAATGGCGGAATACATATAATAAACTAAAAAGTAGAAAATAAAATAAATGGTTAAAAAATTTTTAAAAAAAAAAATTCTTTTCATTTATTAAAAAATGTACTGAAAAGTAAAAAATAAAAAATATTTTAAAGAAAGCGTGAAATTTCAATTTTAATGAAAAAGTTAATTAAAAGAATGGCGCATTTTTCATCAATAATTGAAAATATAACTGTAAATCGCGTGAGATTTACAATAACCCTCAATTTTTTGCTTTGTTAATTTCAAATTCTAACAAAATTTTTTGATGAAAAATGCGCCATTCTTTTAATTAACTTTTTCATTAAAATTGAAATTTCACGCTTTCTTTAAAATATTTTTTATTTTTTACTTTTCAGTACATTTTTTAGTTAATGAAAAGAATTTTTTTTTAAATTTTTTTTAACCATTTATTTTATTTTCTACTTTTTAGTTTATTATATGTATTCCGCCATTTTATGATGGCAATTCTATTAGATTTAAAATTACGTCACACAGTTTACTGTATTCATTTGATACCCATGTCGTGGGCTCGGTGGAACATAATTGCAAAAACGGCCGCCATCTCGGAACCGTCTTCTTGATTTTTTTACAAAAAGGTCAGATTGCATTTAGTACTTATACATGATGAGTTGAACTCAAGTTGAACCCAAGTCTAACTACATGTAAACGGGAGTCGAGTTGGGTTAAGGTTGACTGAACTCGACTCAGCTCTGCTACCTGGGTTTAGTTGAAATTATGCATACGGACATGAGTTCAGTATTTGAGTAGTTGAATTTAGTTGACAGCAGCATCTCTGTGTTTGTTTGTGATTTTTTGTAACGTGTATTGCTTCTTTATTATCAACTCACCCTTAACTCAACTATTCATCTCATCATTCATACACATTAACCACCCGAACTACGAGTGTGTGCAAAATTGGAAGTTGATCGGTTATATTTTCTACTTTTTAGTCTATTATAAGCTTTCCGCAATTTAGTGTTGGCCGCCATTTTGAATTTGGAATGACGCCACATAGCTTATTGTGTTCTACCTGTCATATCCTTTCATTTGATACCCATGTCAGAGGGCCGCGGAGCACAATTTCAAAAATCGGGCGCCATTTTGGAACCGCAATCTTGATATTTTTACAAAATGGCCAGATTGCATTGTCATCCAAACTAAACGTGTATGCAAAATTTCAGCTCTATCCGAAACCGGGAAGTGGGTCAAATTTAACTTCCAAGATTTGACGACAAACAGTGTAAGTGTTGGCCGCCATTTTGAATTTGTAATGACGCCACATAGCTTATTGTGTTCTACCTGTCATATCCTTTCATTTGATACCCATGTCAGAGGGCCGGCACAATTTCAAAAATCGGGCGCCATTTTAGAACCGCTATCTTGATATTTTTACAAAATGGCCAGATTGCATTGTCATCCAAACTAAACGTGTATGCAAAATTTCAGCTCTATCCGAAACCGGGAAGTGGGTCAAATTTAACTTCCAAGTTTTGACGACAAACAGTGTAAGTGTTGGCCGCCATTTTGAATTTGGAATGACGCCACATAGCTTATTGTGTTCTACCTGTCATATCCTTTCATTTGATACCCATGTCAGAGGGCCGCGGAGCACAATTTCAAAAATCGGGCGCCTTTTTGGAACCGCCATCTTGATATATTTACAAAATGGCCAGATTGCATTGTCATCCAAACTAAACGTGTATGCAAAATTTCAGCTCTATCCGAAACCGGGAAGTGGGTCAAATTTAACTTCCAAGATTTGACGACAAACAGTGTAAGTGTTGGCCGCCATTTTGAATTTGGAATGACGCCACATAGCTTATTGTGTTCTACCTGTCATATCCTTTCATTTGATACCCATATCAGAGGGCCGCGGAGCACAATTTCAAAAATCGGGCGCCATTTTGGAACCGCCATCTTGATATTTTTACAAAATGGCCAGATTGCATTGTCATCCAAACTAAACGAGTATGCAAAATTTCAGCTCTATCCGAAACCGGGAAGTGGGTCAAATTTAACTTCCAAAATTTGACGACAAACAGTGTAAGTGTTGGCCGCCATTTTGAATTTGGAATGACGCCACATAGCTTATTGTGTTCTACCTGTCATATCCTTTCATTTGATACCCATGTCAGAGGGCCGCGGAGCACAATTTCAAAAATCGGGCGCCATTTTGGAACCGCCATCTTGATATTTTTACAAAATGGCCAGATTGCATTGTCATCCAAACTAAACGTGTATGCAAAATTTCAGCTCTATCCGAAACCGGGAAGTGGGTCAAATTTAACTTCCAAGATTTGACGACAAACAGTGGCGCAATTTCAAAAATCGGGCGCCATTTTGGAACCGCCATCTTGATATTTTTACAAAATGGCCAGATTGCATTGTCATCCAAACTAAACGTGTATGCAAAATTTCAGCTCTATCCGAAACCGGGAAGTGGGTCAAATTTAACTTCCAAGATTTGACGACAAACAGTGTAAGTTAAATAAAAGAATTTAAAAAGAATCCACGGTGATAATTTAACGGACAAAATTACCAGCGATCCACACTCAAGTCTTATCAGACTCGGGTGTCAGGTTTCAGCTGGGATCTGGTCTGTGTACTACATAATAATATAACGGAAGAAAATCTGTTTTTGCCAAGATCGGCAGTTCCTTGCGGCGTGGGAAAAGTTTTTTCCCTTTTTCCGAATCACGACCGGGCCCGTTGGCGTGATAATTAATGAATTAATTAAGTGTTGTTCTAACTCTGATCGGCGGCGGGCGTTGTCCGAAAATTTAAAAGTGTTGTTCTAACTCTGATCGGCGGCGGGCGTTGTCCGAAAATTTAAAAGTATTGTTCTGACCTTAACCGACGGCGAGCGGTTTTTGTTTAATGTTTCGCGTATTTACTTGGTTTTATTAAAAAAGTATGATTCCAACCACGTTCGGCGGCGGATGATTTTTGGTTGCCGAAAATAATTTTAATGTGCTAGAAGTGTTAATTTTTTAAACGATCAACGGCGGCGGGCGCGTCGACGAATTAATTTCTAAAAAGTTCGGTAAGAAAATTAAAATCGTTAAAAAGAATATTTTGTTTATAATTTGTGTGTTGTATTTGTGTTGCTATTTCTATATGTAATAAAAATAAAAGTGTAGTAAATCCTCAATTTATACAAAATACAATTTTCTTTAACTAACATCGGTGTTATTTCAAAATAAATAAAACCCAAGTTCAAAGCAAGAATATTTGATTAAAACCAGTGCATATACAAAGTTCAGAAAACAAATTTTATATATTTGGGCAAAGTTAATGAACCGCAAGCAAAAAGAATTGCAGCGTTAATTATACAACAAGGATTACCGTCCGACCTATATTCCGACTGCGGTTCTAATTTCGTAGGAGCAAAGGTGATCTTAGACAGAGAAATGAAACGAGCAATTCTTAACTCCAACCTCGAAGCAGCAAAGTACGCGACTAACCAAGGAATTAATTGGCACTTCAACCCTCCAGCAGCGCCCCACTTCGGAGGAATTTGGGAGGCAGGTGTCCAATCCGTAAAACCCCACTTGCGGAGAAGTTTATGCAATACGACATACACTTTCGAGGAATACTCCACGATGTTATGCGCTTGTTCATCCCTCACTCTACCAAATCTGTGAAGCCTAGGCCGAACAAATGGTTCAATGGGGAATGTATGAACGCAATCAAAGCTAAAGAAGCCGCCTATAGAGCATACAGACGTTCGCCTAATGAGCCACTTCGTCGTGACTACGTCAGACTTAGAAACTCCTGCAACTCCATCATCAGGAAAGTCAAATCATCATTTGATGATAGATTGAGAAGTAAGATTCTTAACTCCACTACAGGCAGCAAAAACTTCTGGTCCTTGGTAACTGCCATCAAGAAGAATTTTACTTCCTCCTCAACACCTCCTTTTATTCACAACAAGGAAGTGATAACAGAAAGCAAACCCAAGGCCGACCTATTAGCTTCTCTGTTCGCCGCAAATTCTTCTTTACCCGATGCTGCTATGTCACCCCCCACTCTCGAGAATACCACCCACTCAATGGACGGAGTTCACTTCAGGACTCGCGAGGTGTTTAGGTGTCTCAAAGAACTCGACGCCAACAAATCCACTGGTCCCGACAAAATCCCCCCTATGGTACTTAAAAAATATGCCTCACCTTTGGCTAAACCTCTGCGCAAACTTTTTGCCCTGTCTTACTTCTCCGGAGTGTATCCCGACTCTTGGAAACTAGCTCATGTTCAGCCAATCCCAAAAAAAGGTGAAGCCAGCGACCCCTTAAACTACCGCCCAATAGCAATTACTTCTGTTCTCTCCAAAATCATGGAGACAATAATCAATAAAAGGCTGATGAAATATCTAGAATCCAACCAAATTATACACGACAGGCAATACGGCTTCAGATCTAAACGGTCTACTGGCGATCTGCTTGTGTGTTTAACCGAGCGTATCAACCAAAGCATTCACAGCTTTGGTGAGTCTAGCCTGGTTGCTCTAGATATATCAAAGGCTTTTGACAGAGTATGGCACCCAGCTCTGTTGAATAAACTCCAAGCTATTGGTATACACTTAGTTCTAAGGAACTGGATTAAGAGCTTTCTTTCATGCCGTTCAATCAAGGTAGTATTGGATGGCGTCGAATCCAACCCCCACGCCATTTCGGCCGGAGTTCCCCAGGGGTCAATTCTTTCACCCGCACTATTTTCTAATCTTCATTAATGATCTGCTCTCAATCCCCTCCAACCCACTTCACTGCTTCGCTGATGACGGTACTCTGAATTTCTCTTACTCCTTCGACAATATAAGACAAGCACGTGCCAGACCTTGTCTTTACCACCGTCAACTGATGTCGGCTTCGATCAACCGGGATATCGAATCGATTCTTCATTGGGGCGAAATGAACCGCGTCGAATTCAATGCCACAAAAACGAAGCACTGTCTGATCTCCAACAAAAATTGTACCGACCTTCCTCCTGTCTCGGTGGATGGAGAGAATCTAACGGCTGACTCAACTCTCAACATCCTAGGGGTAACTTTAACGGAGCATCTGCGATGGAACGATCACATATTCCAAATCGCCAAACAAGCCTCCCAATGCCTTGGATTTCTCAAGAGATGCAAGTTCCTCCTCCAGCCAGCCGCATTGGCTACAATATACAAATCCTACATTCGGCCGCGCCTCGAATACAACTCACATATCTGGGCAGGCGCCCCAAAAACCACCTTGGCTTGTCTCGACAAGGTGCAAAATCGTGCCCTCAAACTCATTGGTGATGGCCCCTTTCGCGCCTCCATAGACACCTTGAGCCACCGTAGGAATGTAGCAGCCCTCTCCATACTTTATCGCTATTACCATGGCGACTGTTCCACCGAAATTCAGGACCTCCTGCCTGCACGGCAATACTTTTCCCGCAAAACAAGACTGGCCCGCTCGGCTCACCCCCATACCCTACAGCCCCCTCGTTCACGCACAATACGGTTCAGAAGTTCGTTTATGAATAGAACAACTCGATTGTGGAATGATCTCCCGCAGTCGGTATTTCCGATCTCGTACAACACCTTAGAGTTCAAACGTGAGGTCCATCGTCATTTTCTTCTACACCCTCCAGACCCCCTCTAACCTTTCCTATTCTCCTCTATTCTTCAAACCAAGCTACTACTAGACATTGCACCATGAACTGAAGGACATGACGGACTGGTAGTACAATGGGTTACATCTAAGCTTGGTTTTTTCATATATAAAAAAAAAAAAAAAAAAAAAAAAACTCAAATTGAGGCTAAACTAAACTCGCGACCATTGTGTTATATTAGCACAGACCCACAAAATCCAGAAATTCTAACTCCAGGACATTTTTTAATCGGGCAGGCGATGAACACTCTGCCAGAACCAGATTATTCTAATGATACACCATTACATCAGAGATGGAAGCAACTCCAACAAAGGGTGCATAAATTTTGGAAGGTGTGGTCAACGGACTATCTGCATCAATTACAAACTAGACCAAAATGGCAACAAGAAAGGCAAAATCTTAAAATTGGCGACTAGTGATTAGTGAAAATACATCGCCAACAAAATGGCCATTAGGTATTGTCGAAGAAGTCTATCCAGGCGCAGACGGTCTTGTTCGAGTCGCGCAAATTAAAACACAAACCAGCGTTTTGAGACGACCAGTAGCCAAGTTAGCACGTCTGCCCACAGATGCAACTTAGCATTATCTAAATAATTACTAACCCACAAGTGTTTGTTCGTCCCTCAGTGTTGTGTAGTCCGAAAATTTTAAACAATCAAATTTACAAGCTATTTTCAGATGGATTACGATGAAGACGTCCTCATCCTATCGGAACAGATGTTTTTCTCACTAGACGAGCCAGACCCGAGTTTTTACGCTGATCCTGTTGACAAACACATATCACCCAGAGAGCCATCATCATCGCGCTCCAGTGCAACAGCATCAAATGGGGACACTGAACGTCGACTGGCCAAGATCTCAGCAAGGAATCACCCATCAAGGCACCTAAAAAACACGGCACACACAACGCCAACACCGTCTAAGCCGGCAATGATAAATGGAGCAGTCGAGTCATCTCTGCACCTTTTGAGGCCAACTACGTCCGTGAAAGAGCTCCAGATGCGACTAGAAAATCACTAAAGACGTGCTGAAACGAATCAACTTTGAAGCACTCTCTAAATTAAAAAAGAGGGAAAAAACAATAAATCTACCGGAAAGATATCAAGTACGGCTTAAGTTAAAACCAGATGGCGGCCTAGTATTTTTCCATTACCATAAAAAAGGCGTTGTGCGCAGTTTGTTGAACAAGACCGTTCAACGGGGGGAAGAATATTCCACACAGCAACCCTAAAAATAAAAAAAATAAAAACAAATCAAAAAGTACACAATATTTTAAAATGAATACTTCCCTAATTTGTAATTCCTATTCATCAATTTTTTCATAAAAATCGGCATCCAAATAGTTTATAAGTTGAATCTAAAAAAAAAGAAATGTTTATATTTTGAATTAATAAAACGAATTATTATATAAGTAAAGAGCAAATAAAATAAATACATTGAAGTAAAACAAACTGAATTTATCAAACAAAAAACAACAACAACAAATATGTACATATGAAATTTAAGGGCCTTTGGGAACCCGAACTTCATGTTTATAACAAAGTACATAAACAAAAATTAAACTATACAAATCCCTACGAAAGGGCAACATAAATTTAGTACAGAATTTAATGAAATTAAAGCAAAGTCAAGGAAATTCGAGAAATTCTAACCCAACTTTAACAGTTGGGAACAATAAACAAAAAGTGCAAATTTCACCCAAACAAGCAACAAAATATTTCCTATTTGTTTAAAAAACATTAAAGGACACTCACCTGCACATTATTAATAATTCTATACGACATAACACTAAACACGCCCGAAATTGAACAATTTTTAACTCGCGTCACGGCGGCCGAAAACAAACAAAACCGAACTGTCATCCATGTTCTGCAATGACAAACAGCTGCCCATCGAGGTGAATTTAGGGCAGCAAGGCCAGATCAAAGGGATAAAAGTCCCTTTTCCAAATTATTAATAATTTTAACAAATTTAATTTACCCAATGAGTGGGAAAGAGAAGATGAATTAAAAAGGGATGCAATGTCCTTAAAGGTTGTCGATAATGAAAATTCAGATCCTACAGCATCGACGTTATGGCAACTGCAATAAATTATTAATTCTAAAAAATAATGACATGGAAAAATATGATACTTTGCAATTTTGAATATAAGGAAAAATTATGCATCAAACGCAACAAGGGTTTCGCTAAAAAAGGGTATTTTTTAAGAAACCATAATTTAAGGAAAAAGGATAATGTTGGCAGTACAAATTATGAATTCGCTGCCAAATCGACCTAAGACATGAACAGTATAAAGGAAGGCACCTTAACAAGCCGCGGCCACTCGTACTCAAACTCAGCTGAAGAACGCATGAAGAAGTAATGCCTTTTGGGACATTTCTACATAAAATGTGGTTCTGGTTGGTGGCGGTATAAACGGTGTTGGAGATTTATTATGTTTCTTCCCTTTAATCAGCGCTGGAGACAGATATATTTTTTTGTTGTGCTATTTATTTTTTTTTATTTTTTATACATAAATGATATTTCTTGTGAATTAAAATTAAAAAATTGCATGAATTTAAATATATATTTTGTATTAGTGGAATTAAAGGAACTAGTTTTTTTGAAGTTGTTTGTTTATATTTTACCTAATACTTTGAATTTAAAATTAATGAAGTTATGCGCATAGTATATTTTTTTGGAGAATAATATAGAAATTGTAAATAGAAAGCCACGTGCGTTTTTTTTTCTATTGGAGATCCTTTCCAGTGTTTTTTCCGCTACACTCTCTTGTGGAATCCATTAATTGGCCGTAGCGCTGTAATTTGTTTAGTTAGTGGTTCTCCACGAACAACTAATATGTTATTTAGGGTTAAAATATCTTGCTGTGCTTTATGCATTTATATTTTTGACAATAGCTTTACATTAGGTAGGTACGTTTTTGTTTACAAAATAATAATAAAATCTATTTTAGAGGCGTAGAAAAAGTATAGTCTGCAACACGTTTTGAATGGCATATTCCGCACTCGTGGACCGCCGTGGCAAACTTCCACTTGTGCGGAATATGCATCATTCCAAACTTGTTACAGAATATACTATTATGTTCGCATCAGGAGCAGTATCCTGGGAGTCTAAAAAGCTCCAGCGCTGATTAAAGGGAAGAAACATAATAAATCTCCAACACCGTTTATACCGCCACCAACCAGAACCACATTTTATGTAGAAATGTCCCAAAAGGCATTACTTCTTCATGCGTTCTTCAGCTGAGTTTGAGTACGACTGGCCGCGGCTTGTTAAGGTGCATTCCTTTATACTGTTCACGTCTTAGGTCGATTTGGCAGCGAATTCATAATTTGTACTGCCAACATTATCCTTTTTCCTTAAATTATGGCTTCTTAAAAAATACCCTTTTTTAGCGAAACCCTTGTTGCGTTTGATGCATAATTTTTCCTTATAATTTTTCCATGTCATTATTTTTTAGAATTAATAATTTATTGCAGTTGCCATAACGTCGATGCTGTAGGATCTGAATTTTCATTATCGACAACCTTTAAGGATATTGCATCCCTTTTTAATTCATCTTCTCTTTCCCACCCATTGGGTAAATTAAATTTGTTAAAATTATTAATAATTTGGAAAAGGGACTTTTATCCCTTTGATCTGGCCTTGCTGCCCTAAATTCACCTCGATGGGCAGCTGTTTGTCATTGCAGAACATGGATGACAGTTCGGTTTTGTTTGTTTTCGGCCGCCGTGACGCGAGTTAAAAATTGTTCAATTTCGGGCGTGTTTAGTGTTTTGATGTCGTATAGAATTATTAATAATGTGCAGGTGAGTGTCCTTTAATGTTTTTTAAACAAATAGGAAATATTTTGTTGCTTGTTTGGGTGAAATTTGCACTTTTTGTTTATTGTTCCCAACTGTTAAAGTTGGGTTAGAATTTCTCGAATTTCCTTGACTTTGCTTTAATTTCATTAAATTCTGTACTAAATTTATGTTGCCCTTTCGTATTGTATAGTTTAATTTTTGTTTATGTACTTTGTTATAAACATGAAGTTCGGGTTCCCAAAGGCCCTTAAATTTCATATGTACATATTTGTTGTTGTTGTTTTTTGTTTGATAAATTCAGTTTGTTTTACTTCAATGTATTTATTTTATTTGCTCTTTACTTATATAATAATTCGTTTTATTAATTCAAAATATAAATATTTCTTTTTAGATTCAACTTATAAACTATTTGGATGCCGATTTTTATGAAAAAATTGATGGATAGGAATTACAAATTAGGGAAGTATTCATTTTAAAATATTGTGTACTTTTTGATTTGTTTTTATTTTTTTTATTTTTAGGGTTGCTGTGTGGAATATTCTTCCCCCCGTTGAACGGTCTTGTTCGACAAACTGCGCACAACGCCTTTTTTATGGTAATGGAAAAATACTAGGCCGCCATCTGGTTTTAACTTAAGCCGTACTTGATATCTTTCCGGTAGATTTATTGTTTTTTCCCTCTTTTTTAATTTAGAGAGTGCTTCAAAGTTGATTCGTTTCAGCACGTCTTTAGTGAGGAAAATGTCGACTCCCTCTCTGGTGATGAACCTTTGATGAGTATTTCCTAGTCGCATCTGGAGCTCTTTCACGGACGTAGTTGGCCTCAAAAGGTGAAGAGATGACTCGACTGCTCCATTTATCATTGCCGGCTTAGACGGTGTTGGCGTTGTCTGTGCCGTGTTTTTTAGGTGCCTTGATGGGTGATTCCTTGCTGAGATCTTGGCCAGTCGACGTTCAGTGTCCCCATTTGATGCTGCTGCACTGGAGCGCGATGATGATGGTTCTCTGGGTGATATGTGTTTGTCAACAGGATCAGCGTAAAAACTCGGGTCTGGCTCGTCTAGTGAGAAAAACATCTGTTCCGATAGGATGAGGACGTCTTCGTCGTAATCCATCTGAAAATAGCTTGTAAATTTGATTGTTTAAAATTTTCGGACTACACAACACTGAGGGACGAACAAACACTTGTGGGTTAGTAATTATTTAGATAATGCTAAGTTGCATCTGTGGGCAGACGTGCTAACTTGGCTACTGGTCGTCTCAAAACGCTGGTTTGTGTTTTTATTTGCGCGACTCTAACAAGACCGTCTGCGCCTGGATAGACTTCTTCGACAATACCTAATGGCCATTTTGTTGGCGATGTATTTTCACTAATCACTAGTCGCCAATTTTAAGATTTTGCCTTTCTTGTTGCCATTTTGGTCTAGTTTGTAATTGATGCAGATAGTCCGTTGACCACACATTCCAAAATTTATGCACCCTTTGTTGGAGTTGCTTCCATCTCTGATGTAATGGTGTATCATTGGAATAATCTGGTTCTGGCAGAGTGTTCATCGCCTGCCCGATTAAAAATGTCCTGGAGTTAGAATTTCTGGATTTTGTGGGTCTGTGCTAATATAACACAATGGTCGCGAGTTTAGTATAGCCTCAATTTGAGTTAACATCGTGGAGTATTCCTCGAAAGTGTATGTCGTATTGCATAAACTTCTCCGCAAGTGGGTTTTTACGGATCGGACACCTGCCTCCCAAATTCCTCCGAAGTGGGGCGCTGCTGGAGGGTTGAAGTGCCAATTAATTCCTTGGTTAGTCGCGTACTTTGCTGCTTCGAGGTTGGAGTTAAGAATTGCTCGTTTCATTTCTCTGTCTAAGATCACCTTTGCTCCTACGAAATTAGAACCGCAGTCGGAATATAGGTCGGACGGTAATCCTTGTTGTATAATTAACGCTGCAATTCTTTTTGCTTGCGGTTCATTAACTTTGCCCAAATATATAATTTTTGTTTTCTGAACTTTGTATATGCACTGGTTTTAATCAAATATTCTTGCTTTGAACTTGGGTTTTATTAATTTTGAAATTACACAGATGTTAGTTAAAGAAAATTGTATTTTGTATAAATTGAGGATTTACTACACTTTTATTTTTATTACATATAGAAATAGCAACACAAATACAACACACAAATTATAAACAAAATATTCTTTTTAACGATTTTAATTTTCTTACAGAACTTTTTAGAAATTAATTCGTCGACGCGCCCGCCGCCGTTGATCGTTTAAAAAATTAACACTTCTAGCACATTAAAATTATTTTCGGCAACCAAAAATCATCCGCCGCCGAACGTGGTTGGAATCATACTTTTTTAATAAAACCAAGTAAATACGCGAAACCGCCCGCCGTCGGTTAAGGTCAGAACAATACTTTTAAATTTTCGGACAACGCCCGCCGCCGATCAGAGTTAGAACAACACTTTTAAATTTTCGGACAACGCCCGCCGCCGATCAGAGTTAGAACAACACTTAATTAATTCATTAATTATCACGCCAACGGGCCCGGTCGTGATTCGGAAAAAGGGAAAAAACTTTTCCCACGCCGCAAGGAACTGCCGATCTTGGCAAAAACAGATTTTCTTCCATTATATTATTATGTAGTACACAGACCAGATCCCAGCTGAAACCTGACACCCGAGTCTGATAAGACTTGAGTGTGGATCGCTGGTAATTTTGTCCGTTAAATTATCACCGTGGATTCTTTTTAAATTCTTTTATTTAATTTACACTGTTTGTCGTCAAATCTTGGAAGTTAAATTTGACCCACTTCCCGGTTTCGGATAGAGCTGAAATTTTGCATACACGTTTAGTTTGGATGACAATGCAATCTGGCCATTTTGTAAAAATATCAAGATGGCGGTTCCAAAATGGCGCCCGATTTTTGAAATTGTGTGTCGTCAAATTTTGGAAGTTAAATTTGACCCACTTCCCGGTTTCGGACAGAGCTGAAATTTTGCATACACGTTTAGTTTGGATGACAATGCAATCTGGCCATTTTGTAAAAATATCAAGATGGCGGTTCCAAAATGGCGCCCGATTTTTGAAATTGTGCCCCGCGGCTCTCTGACATGGGTATCAAATGAAAGGATATGACAGGTAGAACACAATAAGCTATGTGGCGTCATTCCAAATTCAAAATGGCGGCCAACACTAAATTGCGGAATGCTTATAATAGACTAAAAAGTAGAAAATATAACCGATCAACTTCCAATTTTGCACACACTCGTAGTTCGGGTGATTAATGTGTATGAATGATGAGATGAATAGTTGAGTTAAGGGTGAGTTGATAATAAAGAAGCAATACACGTTACAAAAAATCACAAACAAACACAGAGATGCTGCTGTCAACTAAATTCAACTACTCAAATACTGAACTCATGTCCGTATGCATAATTTCAACTAAACCCAGGTAGCAGAGCTGAGTCGAGTTCAGTCAACCTTAACCCAACTCGACTCCCGTTTACATGTAGTAAGACTTGGGTTCAACTTGAGTTCAACTCATCATGTATAAGAACGAAATGCAATCTGACCTTTTTGTAAAAAAATCAAGAAGACGGTTCCGAGATGGCGGCCGTTTTTGCAATTATGTTCCACCGAGCCCACGACATGGGTATCAAATGAATACAGTAAACTGTGTGACGTAATTTTAAATATAATAGAATTGCCATCATAAAATGGCGGAATACATATAATAAACTAAAAAGTAGAAAATAAAATAAATGGTTAAAAAAATTTTTTAAAAAAAATTCTTTTCATTAACTAAAAAATGTACTGAAAAGTAAAAAATAAAAAATATTTTAAGGGGGGCGATACCTGTAAAATTTTGAATTTTTTTTTTTTTTTTTTTTTTATAAAATGTTAGTTAATCCTTTAAGAATATGTCTTGCTGCACAAAATGAGTTTACGGAGCTACAGAAGGCCAGTATACGGCGCTGGAATCGCTGATTAATTGGTAAGTCACTGTAATCATTCAATCTTCCAGTACTTTAAACGCGTTTTTTTCAAAATCATATTTTTAGAATTTGTAACCACGATAACTCAAAAAGTTATCGATCGATCTTCCTGAAATTTTGCACATATCTTTTCAATAGTATTATTTTCTATATGAACCTACATGTTTTTCAAAATTTGTTAAATAGATAATTTTTTCGAAGTAAAAACAGTCGAAAAATTCTACAAAAAATTAATTTTTTTTCTAGTGCTCAATTTCACACACAAAAAGAATTATTTTTCACTCATTTTTAGGTTCATATAGAAATTATGACAATAATAAATAAAAAATAATTTGGTCTTTCACTGTCAGATCAATAAAACCGAAGCTACAATGGTTACAGATTGAGACGTCTCATTGCGACCCTCCTGAAAGAAAATAGTGTACATCCCCCAATTTCAACAAATAAAATAAATAAAAAAATTTTTGTATTATCTTAATATATAAGTAAATCGTATGCTAATTTTCAAAAATGTACAATACCTCTTTCATTTAAAAAAAAATTTATGAAAATCAAGCAAAATTTGAGTATTTACAGGTATCGCCCCCCTTAAAGAAAGCGTGAAATTTCAATTTTAATGAAAAAGTTAATTAAAAGAATGGCGCATTTTTCATCAAAAAATTTTGTTAGAATTTGAAATTAACAAAGCAAAAAATTGAGGGTTATTGTAAATCTCACGCGATTTACAGTTCCAAAATGGCGCTTATTTTAACTTACACTGTGTGTCGTCAAATCTTGGAAGTTAAATTTGATCCACTTCCCGGTTTCGGATAGAGCTGAAATTTTGCATACACGTTTAGTTTGGATGACAATGCAATCTGGCCGTTTTGTAAAAATATCAAGATGGCGGTTCCAAAATGGCGCCCAATTTTTGAAATTTTGCTCCGCGGCCCTCTGACATGGGTATCAAATGAAAGGATATGACAGGTAGAACACAATAAGCTATGTGGCGTCATTCCAAATTCAAAATGGCGGCCAACACTTGCACTGTTTGTCGTCAAATCTTGGAAGTTAAATTTGACCCACTTCCCGGTTTCGAAAAGAGCTGAAATTTTGCATACACGTTTAGTTTGGGTGACAATGCAATCTGGCCATTTTGTAAAAATATCAAGATGGCGGTTCCAAAATGGCGCCCGATTTTTGAAATTGTGCTCCGCGGCCCTCTGACATGGGTATCAAATGAAAGGGTATGACAGGTAGAACACAATAAGCTATGTGGCGTCATTCCAAATTCAAAATGGCGGCCAACACTTACACTGTTTGTCGTAAAATCTTGGAAGTTAAATTTGACCAACTTCCCGTTTTCGGATAGAGCTGAAATTTTGCATACACGTTTAGTTTGGGTGACAATGCAATCTGGCCATTTTGTAAAAATATCAAGATGGCGGTTTCAAAATGGCGCCCGATTTTTGAAATTGTGCTCCGCGGCCCTCTGACATGGGTATCAAATGAAAGGATATGACAGGTAGAACACAATAAGCTATGTGGCGTCATTCCAAATTCAAAATGGCGGCCAACACTTACACTGTTTGTCGTCAAATCTTGGAAGTTAAATTTGACCCACTTCCCGGTTTCGGATAGAGCTGAAATTTTGCATACACGTTTAGTTTGGATGACAATGCAATCTGGCCCTTTTGTAAAAATATCAAGATGGCGGTTCCAAAACGGCGCCCGATTTTTGAAATTGTGCTCCGCGGCCCTCTGACATGAGTATCAAATGAAAGGATAAGACAGGTAGAACACAATAAGCTATGTGGTGTCATTCCAAATTCAAAATGGCGGCCAACACTAAATTGCGGAAAGCTTATAATAGACTGTCGTGTATAATTTGGTTGGATTCTAGATATTTCATCAGCTTTTTATTGATTATTGTCTCCATGATTTTGGAGAGAACAGAAGTAATTGCTATTGGGCGGTAGTTTAAGGGGTCGCTGGCTTCACCTTTTTCTGGGATTGGCTGAACATGAGCTAGTTTCCAAGAGTCGGGATACACTCCGGAGAAGTAAGACAGGGCAAAAAGTTTGCGCAGAGGTTAAGCCAAAGGTGAGGCACATTTTTTAAGTACCATAGGGGGGATTTGGTCGGGACCAGTGGATTTATTGGCGTCGAGTTCTTTGAGACACCTAAACACCTCGCGAGTCCTGAAGTGAACTCCGTCCATTGAGTGGGTGGTATTTTCGAGAGTGGGGGGTGACATAGCAGCATCGGGTAAAGAAGAATTTGCGGCGAACAGAGAAGCTAATAGGTCGGCCTTGGGTTTGCTTGCTGTTATCACTTCCTTGTTGTGAATAAAAGGAGGTGTTGAGGAGGAAGTAAAATTCTTCTTGATGGCAGTTACCAAGGACCAGAAGTTTTTGCTGCCTGTAATGGAGTTAAGAATCTTACTTCTCAATCTATCATCAAATGATGATTTGACTTTCCTGATGATGGAGTTACAGGAGTTTCTAAGTTTGACGTACTCACGACGAAGTGGCTCATTAGGCGAACGTCTGTATGCTCTATAGGCGACTTCTTTAGCTTTGATTGCGTTCATACATTCCCCATTGAACCATTTGTTCGGCCTAGGCTTCACAGATTTGGTAGAGTGAGGGATGAACAAGCGCATACCCGCTCGAATAATTTTGGTGACACAGAGGGCCGCATAGTTCGCATTGGCATTACGGAAACACAAATCCCAGTCAGTGGCCTGGAAGAAGCGAATAAGACCAAACAAGTTGGCTTTCCCATAGTGCCACACAGTTCTTTTAGGAGCTGTGGTGGTTGTGGTCGAGGATGGATATGGGAAATAAGCGCTAATTAGTTTATGGTCCGAGTTGCCAAGGGGTGAGCTAACCTTGATGGAGTACCGCGTCGGATGGGAAGTAAGAAACAGGTCAAGGAGATGGGCTCCTTGACCTGGAATATCAGAGATTCTCGTCGGACATTTGACAGCTCGGCGTCTTTGCCAGGAATACTGGTGCCATTTGAGTAATTTAGCCAATGCACATTGTGAACGTTGAAATCACCCGCAACAATGATTTCGCTTTCCGGGTGGGAAAATGAAAATCCGGAAATCTGTTCGGAAATAGCATCGAAGGCTGCGGTGGTGGCCTCATTACTATTATTAAGACTTCTATATAAAAAACAGAAAAATATGACGTGGCTATGGATAATTATTTTAATCCAAAGATGATTAAAATCAGAGGATGTACTACTGTACACCTTCTGAAAAGCCACGTCATTCCTAATATATATGGCTAATCCCCTATGGGCGGAAAAGTTGTGCACTAAGTTATACCCTGTCACCTGAAATCGATCTAAATCAAGATCTGGAAACACTTGGGTTTAACTCAGTGCGAAAATAGCAGGGGTATGGAACAGTAACTCGCACGTAACGGCCAGGAAGTTCGTATTCATGTTACAAAAATTGATTATAAAATCATTGTCACATTGGGGATTGTTTTGCGTGAGGTCCATGACCTCATTTGTAGCCATCTGCACCAGCGATGCATCCATCGGAGCTAACGGGAATAGTCTTGTTGCAGTGTTATGCCTGCTGAAACAAAACGACTCCCATCAGCTGACCGATTAAGACTGCAGCGCCGGAGCGACCGGCAGGAAGCGCGGGAAGCGGGTGGAGGAGACTTACTTGTTGTCCGTCGCTCCTTCGGTTATTGTTGTTGTTGTTGGTGGCCTTCACTTAGTTTTTTTGTGTTATTATTAATTTTTTATGTTATTGTTTGTTTTGTGGTTTATGTTAATATTTTGGTAGATGTATTAAGTTTTTTTGTGTTTATGTTCACTTTTAATTCTATCACCGCACAAAACATTAAATATTCAACATTTTTTTCGTAAACAAACAACGAAAAAACACCGCGAATGTAATATAAGATATGATCCCGATAACAATTAACACCCTTTAAAGACACTTAATCACTTTTTTTTAATAAAATCACTAAAGAAATAATTACATGTAATCTATGTGCAGTTAAAAGTAATAAAATATAATATTTTACCACTTTTTACTGCAAAACTATAACCAAAACGTTCCGAACTTATTCCGCGCCATGTTTATTCCGCTCACTCCGGTGAATTTTAGGACTGAGTTGACCACAATGAAAAACTCTCCTTCGGGGCCTGTAGTTGAGAGGGTCTTGTCTGAATGCAATGCATGTACGCTTGTATATGTCACAAGCTTACTTCCATGAGGCGAATGTTTAGATTTTCATGCCTGTGGCGGTAGTGTGCATCCCCGTGTGATGCGCACTTATATGCTATACGTACTAGGTGCACCGCGTGTATGCTTTTAAGAAAATTAGCCAATTAAAATTATTTTTACTCGGTTACTTTTAGGTTTGAATGTAAATAGGAATTCATAAATATTGATATTTTCAAATAGTATTTGTATCAAGTCCGTCAGTAGACTCGTCACTATTCTTCCTGCATCTGTCGTTGGGCTGAATTTTCTCAAGCGTACTATAGATCCGACAGACTTATCTATTCCACTATATCTATTGCATATTACTAGCCGTTGGGCACAGAAGTTTTACTTCTAAAGTGTCGTCTTAAGCACACTCATTTTTTTTTTGACGTGACAACGTCTATTAAAACGATGAACGCCGGCTGCATGCACGAAAAATGATGACTCATTGTCCCGTTATGTCCCGTAGTAATTTTAAAAATTTGATTGCAGTAATCTTAAAAATTTGATTAAAATTGTCAATATTTAATTAGATTAAATTTGTCAAATTGTCAACAATAAGCAAATCAAGCCAAACACTCTGTCTCCTAACTGGGTGCAGGTGTATAAGAAAATAGTGAACATTACACTGACGAAAACTGTGAAATGCAAACGAAAACAGTTTCCTTGCGTTCCTGCTTGTGCTATTACCATTCACAAGTCGCAAGGTGGGACGTTTACTGTTATTGTTTATAAATACTCCTTGGAGCAACCACAACAGTTGTTGTACGTGGCGCTGAGTCGGGTAACTAATATAGACGGCTTGCACATCATCAAGGAAAAAGATGCGCCTTTTATCTTCAAACACGGACGGGATGGGAACGACTCACAGACTACGCGAGATGTCCGTAACGAATACATTCGACTCCGTGGACACGCCCTTCAATCAATCACTTCGAAAGCAGTGAAATTTTGTGATGACGGTAACAACGCTGGGCAAACTGTAGTGACAAACCTTAATGTTCAGAGTTTGTCTGCGCACTTCGCCGATATTGAAACGGATCCCGTGATACCAAGATCGGATTATTTGGTATTGACTGAAACGTGGATGCGTGACAATTTTGATCCAGTTCCAATCAATAATTATGAAGGTATAACCAGGCAGAATAATCGATCGCATTCTGATACAAACGCAGAGTGGCAATCTATCGAAAATTAACATCAACATCCACGGCCAAAGCTCTCCACGTTGAATTGTCGGACACAACTCGTCTCATCAGAAACACAGGCGAGGTCTGCTTGGCTGAAATTACATGCTTCACTGCTGATACAACGATTAAAATTGTACTTGGCGCAGTGTATATTTATCCTGGAGCAAGTGTCTCAAACATTAGTGTATTGCTGCACCAAGCACTCTTACCGTACGTGCATAACAGGCAGTATGTGCATCCGATCATGCAAGTTGATACCAATGTACCAATTCTTCTTTGTGGCGACTTCAACACAAACGTGAAAAATGATGATACATTCCTCAAATTCATGAAGGATAGGTACAATTTCGAATGCACATCAGATGTTACTAAGTCAACAACGCTGAGAGGAACAACTCTCGATTTGACTTTTTCAAGGCACATTACACTTGAAACACTCCCATTCATTTCATACTTTTCCTATCATCGACCTATCCTTAACAGAATAACACAGATTGCAAGAAGTTAAATATCAGACATGTATAAAAGCTGTAAATGAATTTGTTACTACACATTGTTACTTGTAAATAATCTGTTCATTAAAGTAATAAACATATTTGAATTCATAAGTGCAAATAAAAGCTAATTTATCAATCAAAATGAATATTTCATTTCACTCCTTTTTGTATCCATACAAAATAATGATAATTTAATATAAATGATTCAATTTTATTCATAAAAGTATGCAATCATTTCATCAATGTTTTCTCATGACGTTGTCACGTTAAACTATCGTCCGTAAACCCTCTTTACTAGACAACAATTTTTTTTCATTGTTTCTTTTGATCGGAGTTGCGGTACTATTGGATACCAAAAAGCTATGAATGGGTGATTTCATCAGCATTACAATTATCACCTTTAATAAACCAATACGAATTTACCTGGAGAACGGCAATGCTATCCCCCACCGAAAGGGTTGGTCATTAACTGCAGCGATTGCGGTTTTACCCAACAGGAAGAGGATGTGAGATCTACGCTCACTAAATATCTAGTTCTAATATTTTCTTCTCTTTTCTAAATTTTTAAATATTTTCATTGATCTGCATGAATTGCTATTTATATATGTGTATTTTTAATGCGAATTATCTTTTGAATTACCTATATTATATCAAGTAACTATAGATGTAAGTTGCGAGTTGATATGTTTGACTAAAAGTAAAGTGAATTTAGTTATAATCAGTAGGTCTCCTTGGAAGATACAAGCAATACCTAGTAAATTTTATTTAATCCCGTTGTGCAGTTGAGTATATAGTCTATTGATTATGTCATATAGAAAGGAACTAAGACGTTCACGGGGTTTTATTGCAGGAATCGGTCAATGGGTCATTTAAGAAGAAAAAACCGCGGAGTGCTATTAAATTAGAGGGTGGAAATTGGAGATGGGGGTCAAAATGGACCCTTTTGGGTTTTGCCATATATCTCGTAAACGAAGCAAAATTTCGATTTATTTTATATAAATTTTTTTGTAGAGAATTAAATTTCCTATGGAAATGGTTTATTTAAAAAATTTTGAAAATTTTTTTTATGCCGAAACTGTTGAAACAAAAAGAAAAAAAAAGCCAAAATTTCGATGTTTTTTCCCTTTTTTACTTTTTTGCCAATATCTCTTTTTGGTTAGAGATAGACATAGGTATTGCAGATAAAATTTCCTTTAAAATGATGGGTCGGAAAAAATTTTTGGTTGAAAATTCACAGAAATATGGCCACTCAAACATAGCTTTTTTTATTTTTACCCTTTTTATACCGACATTGTTTTCAATCTCATATTGTTGAAAGAATTATTATATTACTCAATTAAAAAAGGTAGTTTAATAAATGTACAACCCATGTATGTGGCCATGGTGATTTTAAACAAATTTGTAATTTATACGTTCACATGTCAATATATTTTGCATATACGTTGAACCTAATTGAGTCTTATTCCTGAAGTATTTAAAGAAACATTTGGTAACATAAAATTTAAAAAGATGAAGAAAATATTGCCACTGAAGAGTGCATTTTCAAAAATTTGTTTGGGTTCGGATGATGTTGTGGTCGTCGATTCGGAAACACTATTTAGAAGAATGCTTTTATGTAAGCCTTCTAATGAAGAATTGGAAGAGTTTTTCAACTTTGAATTAGCACCGTATCCACCTTCAATTTTTGACGGGTTCAATATGAGGAAAAATAAAAAATCAGACTTATATGAATTTTTTTTCACCCGTTGAAGATTCTACTATCAATAATATTCATCATGTTATTGATGGTGGATTCTTGTTGCATAAAATAGTTTGGAATGCTAATGAGACATTTGCAGATATTAGTACGAAATTTATTATTCATTTGCAAACTTTTTACAAAGATTGCACTGTAGTTTTTGACGGTTATCCTAGTGGCTCAAATATTGGTACGAAAAGTGCAGAAAGGCTGCGTCGAACTAATCAAATTGGCTCAGGAGCTCAAATTAAAGATGATTTAAAACCACTTTCCAAACCCGATAGCTTCCTATCAAATGAAAGTAATAAAAAAAATTATTGCATATTTAATGCAAAAAATCAAAGAAGTTAATTTTGACACAGTGCAAGCGGGTGAAGACGCAGATGTACTTATTGTACAATGGGCAAAAGAAAAAGCATCACAGTCAAAAAATGCAGTTATAGTTGGCCAAGATGTAGACCTTCTCATCATTTTGTCACTTTTGCCAGAGCAGTATCAAAATGTATATCTTTGGAAACCCAGTGTAGGCAAAGTTACAGCAAAAATGTATGACCGAAATAGTTTTAATTTTCCTCAACAACAAAAATATATTGAATTTATTCATGCATTTAGTGGCTGCGATACTACGTCAGCGTTTTTCAACATTGGCAAAAAAAATTTATGAAATTTGTAAATAAAAATGCTATTCAGCTACAAACACATATGGACACGTTTTTACGTGACGATGTAACTGACGTAGAAATAAATTCTGCATCAGAATATATTGCAGCTTCTTTGTATGGGGCAAAGTTGAACATGACCCTAAGCAACTGTCGCTTCCAGAATTTTTATAAATTATCCAAAAGTTCCAAATTTTCTCTAACGCAATTACCACCAACACTTGATGCCATCAAACAGCATGGCTTAAAAACGTTTTTCCAGATCCAGCAGTGGAAAGGAAATCACCTAAACCCTCTGAACTGGGGTTGGAAAAATTCTAAAAATGGACTAATTGCGATTCGCACAAAAGCACCTCCTGCGCCAGAGATTTTGCTAAAAAAGTGGCTTGTGGTTGCAATACAGGTTGCGATGGGAACTGTGGTTGCAGAAAATTACAAATTAATTGTTCCATATTTTGCAAAGAATGTATGGGGATCAATTGTGATAATGTGCAAGTTCCCGCTATTGCAGAAGATGATATTATTGAAGATATAGATGATGATATCGATATGCAGTTTGAGAATGTTATGGAAGAAATATAAGAGCATCATAATTATTTATTATCCACAATTAAACATAAATTACCTTTTTTAATTAAGTAATATAATAATTTTTTCAACAATATGAGATTGAAAACAATGTCGGTATAAAAGGGGTAAAAATAAAAAAAGCTATGTTCGAGTGGCCATATTTCGGTGAATTTTCAACCAAAAATTTTTTTCGACCCATCATTTTAAAGGAAATTTTATCTGCTTTATTTTATATACAGCAATACGTATGCCTATCTCTAACCAAAAAAAAAGATATTGGCAAAAAAGTAAAAAAGGGAAAAAACATCGAAATTTTGGCTTTTTTTCTTTTTGTTTCAACATTTTCGGCATAAAAAAAATTTTCAAAATTTTTTATATAAACCATTTCCATAGGAAATTTAATTCTCTACAAAAAGTTTTATATAAAATAAATCGAAATTTTGCTTCGTTTACGAGATATATGGCAAAACCCAAAAAGGGTCCATTTTGACCCCTATCTCCAATTTCCACCCTCTAATTTAATAGCACTCCGCGGTTTTCTCTTCTTAAATGACCCATTGACCGATTCCTGCAATAAAACCCCGTGAACGTCTTAGTTCCTTATTGCTCTGTTTTTTAAGACCTAATCAATAGACTAATACTTAGGTATCACACTGACATATAGTAATGGACTGCTAAATAAGCAAAATCCCATACAAAAAAGTGGCACCAAAAACTATTCCTGACTCGCTCCCACGTTAAATTCCTATGAACTGTAATCGTCAGCACATATCAGCGATGTAAACATAATAAAAAAAAAATAGACAGGTATAGTTTTCGTTCTTCTGCCTCACTCTTGAGCTTTTTTAAAAAGTCCGTTAAACAGGGAAAATAACAACACAGTTTTGGAATAAATACATTTATTTAATGAAAAAACTGCTAATAAATAGAAATGAGTGATGGAAATTAATTTCTATTAATTATAACAGACATCTTATCACTTATTTTCGCCTAAATTCGAAGAAAAATTTTTTGTTTAGATGTAAAAGGTTTTCTATTTCTGGAGAAAAATGGTGCCATTCAGCATTGTCAATCAGCAGTCCATTACTATATGTCAGTGAGGTATCAGGATAACGAAAATAGAGCTAGAATAGGATACTATACGATATAGAGTGTACTTGCAGAGAATGACAGTAATTAGGAACTAGAAGTATTAATAAGCTATTGAATTGTAATGGGAATGTCTGAAGAAGGTCATTGCATTGAATGCGAGTTAAGTTTCTGAATATTAGCACGACACGAGCTATAAATATCCGGCTAAAGGGATCCCTTCAGTTTAATTTGATATAGCGAAACCGAAAAAAAAACGATAAATCTAGAGAGCTTTAGTATTGCATATTTTTTTATTCTCAACCATTCCCAAACATATTTATACAGTTACATAGGGAAAGAAAACGTCTGTGACGCCAAGTAGGCGCAAGAATTAATGTTTAGAATGAAGGAATTTGCTTTCGATTAACTATAAGAAGTCGAATATGCTTTAGCGACTGTATCCTTTGATTGTAGTATGGAGGTGTAAGTTCCCTTTGAATTCTTGTTTAGAATCAGATTATTGACATACGAATAAAATTTTTTATACAGTAAGGTTGTAACTTTTGAGGAGCAAATTATATATATATTTTTATATTTTGCTTGATTTTTATTGGCTCACAAGGAGCTTGCACTCCTATAGATTAAAGTAATACCTTTAGAATATCTAATGAAGTGATGTTAGTATTAAAAGTAGTATCTGAATTGTTAATCCATAATAAAAACATTTCAATAGTATCGAAGCACGTCCTCTTTGATATCTTTATGATAACCTTACCTGGGTTTCCGATTGGATTAGGTCGATGAATACGATGGTATGCGCATAAGCGCCATGTAAGTATGGTTACCAGGTGTAGGAAGATGTCCCCGCCACAGGTTAGTACCCCATAGGCCATCCTCGACTCCTTGTGTGCCCTCGTGAGTAGACGACAATTGACCATGACCACCGCCATCCACCCTCTCGATCGACCCTGGAAATAAACTGGGCCACCGCTAACATACCCCTATCACACGAGTATACCTTTCGTTGAATCAATAACTGTCATAGGCTGAGTGATCCCTGTACCACGAAACCCCCAACGGCGAGCTAGCATGAGCAGAGCAAGGCGTTAGCCCAAGGTGGTATTCCCCTCATAGACTCAGCCACGTATCCTTCTGTTTCCCAATTCCCGATTTTTTTTGAAATCTTGGTCCCTTTTGTATTCAGCCAACATCACCCCTCTTTCCTTCGTGCCTCCGGCACAACTGAATAATCTCAGGGCAGTTATTATTGCACATGTATGCACTGCAAAATGGGCGGACGAAGTTTAGGCTAACAGATTACGCAGAAATTAGGAAGTTTATTGGCATTCAAATACTTACGGGTTGTCTCGGCTATCCACGGTTGAGGCTCTATTGGAGCAGCATTTTGGGAATCGAAATATTACGTTCGACCATGACAATAAATCGCTTTTTCCCACTAAGAACTAACCTACACTTTGTTGATAATTTGTCCATACCAAAAGAAAACACAGACAGGTTTTATAAAATTCGGCCACTGTTCAACTTCATCCGTTATCGTTGTTTAAGAGCCCCCGCACACTACAGACTTTCCATCGGCCGATAGTTTAGTCGGGCTCTTAATCAGTATTAACATGTATGCAAGTGCGCATATTACAACGATTCAGAATCGGCCGATAAATAAGTTTGATGGGCTACCCGATTGCCTTCAAACTATAATGTCGGCAAACTATCGGCCAACTCCAACTCAGTATGGAGCTCTTCCACGCGCGCACATTAGCCGATTGTTTAGTCGGCCAATTCAGCCGATAGTTCAGTTCGCTTCATATTAAAAAAAGTTATGGGAGGAAGTCTGTGAAGCAGTTGTGCCTGATAGGAATCAGCTTAGTGCCTAGGATAAAACAAAACAAGGTACATATCAAGACATGTTTATTTTTATTTAGTTAGCTAGCTAACTAGCAAATCCTTCGAGAACAGTCGGCCGACAGTCGGTCTAGTCTGCGCACTCACCACCAGCCCGACGGTTTAGTTGGTCCAGTGTGCGCGCTTACAAGTCCAACCCGACCAAACTATCGGCCGATGGAAAGTCTGTAGTGTGCGGGGGCTCTAAAGCTTCAACTTAAAAAATCATTGTCAATAGATGAACAAATGATCCCATTCAAGGATTCTTTGAATGTGAAACAATATATGAAAAATAAGCCTGTAAAATGGGGGATAGAACATTTTATGCTCTGCGGAAAAAGTGGTATCACCTATGATTTTGTTCTATACCAGGGTTCTACAACTGAACTTTCCCCACAGATCATACAAGATTATGGCGTCATCAGGCATCGTGTTACACTTAGCAAACAGGCTAAGTCAGCCTGGGCATAAATTATACATGGACAACTGGTTCAATAGGTATAAATTGATAACTATACCTTTTCAACTTCAAATAGGACTAAACAATTTCAAATTGGGGCTAAACAATTTCAAATTGGGAATAAACAATTTCAAATTGAGACTAAACAATATCAGATTGGGGACAAACAATTTCAAATTGGAACCAAACAATTTGAAGTAATAAATGAACTACTATCAGTAAAGATTAAAGTATTAATTATTTTGATTAAGTTTGGAATAAATATGAACACAGATAACAATATAAAAACATTATTTGAAAACATATTCAATGCATTGGGTATGAACCTTTGAACGATAGGCGATATATTTTGTGCAGTTCACTTCTGTTTGGATTTCTTATATCATTAATTAAGATGGTTTGTAACCATTGTAAACGATATTCGGCTTGAGTCACATTAGCCCTGTCTTAACCGGTTAGCGTTTGTGGCATTTGTATTGCTAATTCTCTTTCAACGTTAGCTCGACCAAGCGTATTCGATAGCATTAAACATTAAACTATAGGGTTTGTTTTGATAGTTCATTGTGGTGACTCGATTTGGATTTCTCTGGAAATTATTTTCCAAAAAAAATATATGAAAGCAAAAAAAAATCGATCATAAATTATCACCAAAACGTATGGGATTCGAACTAAGTGCGACGGAGTACCGATCAGTGAATTAGTTTTAGTTTTAAAAAGCATTTTATTTACCTTAATATCTATCTTACTACCAAGGCAAGCGGTAGTTTGCCGAGTTCGTAAGGGCAAACAGCTAATGCCTTATTTACGCCTAAACATAGAAAACAAGGTGTTTTTTTTATAAAATTATGCGATTTATCACCTTTTTATAAGCAATATAACTAATTTTTCATTTGTAACCGATACCCAAAATATAAATAATTTATTATTCCATGAGTTTTTTTTTTCTATCATTCTTCGTTTTCTTTATTTTTACATTTTTTACATTTCGAATCGAACTTTTTTCTTCTCCTTCAGTCTAAAAAAGTGGGCACTCAAAATTATTCTGTCAGATGGCGCTCTAAGTTATTTCAATTGCTCAATAAAGGAGATGGTGCTACTAGTTAGACGAAAAGTGTTTACTCGAACTGTTGATGCCAGATGGCATTAGATGATTAACAAAATGTATTCATTTAAAGTGGTTAGTCGCAACTATGGTATCAGATTGCGTTATACCTGCGACACACATGTGGTATCGATATTATAATTTCAATATCATAGGTAATATCCACAATATCATAATATACTCAGACCCGTGACACACATAAACCTAGTATCGAAGTAGTTTGATTTGACATTTGTGTTTCTATTTGATTTTGGAGTAGCAAGCGGCAAATAATTAATCCCACCAAAAAAACATTAAAAATGTGAATTAGAAGTTCGTGGGCGCGGAAATTATTTATTGGGACAGTTTGAAACACACTTATAACAAAAAGAAGTGATATGGATTAGTCAAGATGAATCGTTAATAGCATGAAATAATTAAACACGTGCATTTACGAACGAATTCAAAGGAATTATATAACGGCCAATTTTTATTTAAAACTCAATGAAGTATTATCAACCGCGAAAAAGGTATTTGGCTGGCGCGTTCGTTGTATACCTAGCATGAATCTTTGCTTAATTCAGCGTGGCTCAGTCTATAGTATTTCTAATAAAATTTGTTACATTTCGAAGGGCAGCTAAGATTCATGCTCTAAAATTGTTGTAAAATTCCTTTGAACTCGTTCGTAAATGCAAGTGTTTAATTATTTCATGCTATTAACGATTCATCTTGACTAATCCATATCACTTCTTTTTGTTATAAGTGTGTTTTAAACTGTCCCAATAAATAATTTCCGCGCCCACGAACTTCTAATTCACATTTTTAATGTTTTTTTTTAATACATTCTAAAATAAAAAAACGAGTGTGCGTAGGACCACACTTTAGAAGTGTTAACTTCTATGGGTAGTCTAAATGTCCAAATCAATCTTAATACAAGAAGATAAGGATTAATATATTTTATTTATGAATATTCTGTTAAAGTTTATTTAATTGTTACTTATATCCACTCACTCCAAAATTTGTCTTAAACTTATCACACAAAGATCGGACGATGGATGACTGGGATAATGTAGTTTTTGTTAAAAATAGTAGCTAATATATAGTAATAAATACATAGTGCATAGTTCATAGGAAATATGTAGTACATAGTACACAGTACATATCGTCGGGTTGATGCAATAGTCACGAAACAGAAATTTTTGCTATTTTAAACATTGTGCAAATATGCAAAAAAAGGTCTTATTATATTCAGCCAAAGTCACGGATCTAAATTTTTATGGGAATCTACTGGATTCAATTTGAATTTTTTCAGAATCAGTAAAATAAGTAAAATTAAGCGATTTATATTTATATCATAAACATAAATTCAAATATATGTTTATACATTAAAGATCAGAAACTTAATGGCTGAGATAACTGAGATAATTAACAAAGAAAACGAGCAGCTACGAAGTTTTTCAACACGCTTTTTGCGCGAAATCAAACGCTTGGTCACCAAACCCATTCTCCTCTGCATTACTTATAACTCATTACAGAAAACACTAATTAAAGAAGTATTTCCAAATCGACTTCCCACAGTAAATACTTGCGATTTTCCCTACTGGGGTACTGCCCCAGATATGTACGTAAAATACAGACGCGCAGTCGAATAGGAGAAACGCCGAAAATAATTCCATGTCGCCGAGAGCGATTAATCCAAGCAAAATATTTAAATATTGCAGCCATTTAGCCGGCTAGAGCATGGCAACTTTTAGTCGAGGTCCAGCAACAGACAGCAGCGATGGTTACGCGCATTTTTGCTTCGCACCCGTTTCTGGGCACTTGTGCCTATGCAGCTGGCTAGAGCATGGAAACTTGCAATGCAGAAGCTGCTCTCAGCATTCGTTTTATATTCTCGCGCCGCTCTCAAAATTCATGTGATATTCTCGCACGCCATCGCACACAGCAGCGAATGTGTGCGAGAGGATGAAATGAATGCTAAGAGCGGCGTCTGCATTGCGAAAATATGAAATGAATGGGTGCGAGAATATGCCATGGATTTTGAGAGCGGGTCTGCATTGCGACTTAACATTCATTTCATTCTCTCGCACACATTTGCTGCTGTCGCTGTGTGCGATGGCGTGCGAGAATGTGCCCAGAAACGAGTGAGCAACAAAGTGCGCGTGTCGCCATCATGTGTCCAGAAACGGGTGTAGCAACAAAATGCGCGTGTCGCGAATTCTTTGTTTTACCCCCAGCGAAAAAGTGCCAAACGCGCCTAAAGAAGTTAACACTTCAAAAATAAACTAGTTGGGATGTGGGTTTGACCCCTTCGGTCCACACGATTAACTTCCCAGTATGATGAACGAAGATGGAATAAACTGACTTCTTACAAAGTAGTTATACGTTTAGCACTAGTGGAAAATTGGCTAGTAGGGTAGACTGGGTACGGTTGTGCCAGGGTACGGTTGTGACAGTCGTCATATTAGCGAAACTATTAGGAATATCGGGGAGGGTGCAAAGAGAGAAAGAGGCATCGTGCCCATGCGAAGGTGTTTCACAGTATTGAGTTAACCATCGCTCGACATAAACGCTAGTAGAGGCCTACATTACTTTTTGACAGTCAAAAGTAAGTATTTTTATTCGATTTCTTTTAATAATTGTTGATGTATGTGTACAGATAGAGTAATGAGTAGATTTCCTCTTAATATGTTAAGCGTTAATGGTTAAATAACAGTGATGAATTTGTACGTAGAGTATTTGTATTTTCATGGCGGTCATTTTAGATAATTTTGGTGTATTTTTAACCTGTCACTACCGACCCCAACCGCTGTCACAACCGCCCCTGGGGTGTGGTCGGTTGTGACATTTATTCATTTTTTTTTAATTTGCCGCCAAAAGTTATCCATTGTACTTAAGGAATAAATTTTAGTATTAATACGTAAAGAAATGTACATTTCACTATACAAAACACATTTCCTTCAGTTTACTGGCATACTTACTAAATGATGAGCGATCAAATGAAAATTGTCACAACCGTACCCAGTCTACCCTATCAGAACTGATGACAAAGCAATCCCGAGAGAAGCTAGTTCAAATAACTATAATAGTAGTAAATCCACAAGATTTTTCTAGAGAATTTGTTTTTCCTGAACGTAAAGCCGCTTCTCCACCAACCGAACATGTTCGCCGAACAGTGTTCGACAGACATTAGTGATGTCCGCCGAACATTGTTCGGTGTTGTAGCGAACATTGATTTGTTCGCCGCTATTGAGCTATTGAAAATGTTCGCCGAACATGTTTGGAAACCAAATGTGGAATGTTTGTCCGTTTTTATGTTCGCGAACACTGTTCGGCGAACATGTTCGGTTGGTGGAGACGCGGCTTTAGCAAACAAACATTTCCTCCGTATTTCGTTCGCTGCACTAAAGCGAGTGTTCAAATTTGTATTGAGCGTGCTGAAGCGCCGTTGACGAGCTGAGAAGCGAATGACTTCATTTGGAAATTCCAAAGCTTTCCGGAGATATTAGCAAAAGTGTAACTGTTAAGTACTTGTCAGACTTGACCAAAAAGAACAAATTTTACGGGATGAACCGCAATTTCCTGAAACTGTATCACGCGTAGAAAACAATTCCCCGTCAAAAAGTGCTAATCCAAGGTTTGAAAATTCGCGCTGTTTGTAAAGGGTAACGAAATTTTTGCACGATTTTGAAAGGTTGTCGGATTTTGACAAGTGATGTTTTGTTCGAAGGCTATCTCTGTGCAGAACCCAAAAAAGATCACTTCGTTTAGAACGGGTCTCATTCCATCGAGTTTATTAGATATGTATTAGCAAAACTTGTCTTTCTGACAATTAGCCGAAGTTTTTCTATTTAAACAAAAAAGGCTCGACCGAATATTATAAAATTTTTTTCAGAGCATTTCTTCGTTAATATTATTTTTTCGGCACCGCAATGAAGCCGATATAGTCTTTAGTTCGTGCGGTATCGTGCAGGTACAAAAATCATAAACGTCGTTTAAACAAAAAAAAAACGGTTCGACCGAATTTTATGAAAATCTTTTCAGATCATATGAGGAGCTGGCGAACAAAACCGGAGTAGTCCACTCAAATTTCAAAATCATTTTTTTTTTGAATCGTGGTGTCCAAGACCTTTTGCGTCTATTCCTGCTAATATTTTCAATCAAAACCGCCTCTACATTAGCCAAAACAAGCTTTTAAAAGTGCGTTTTCAAACAAAACCGGATCAGTTCGACATCCAACAAAACAGTTTTATAAATTTCATCAATTTTCATTCTGAAGCGGATTTGTCCTTTCAAGTATTCATTTCTTCACCATATTTTCAATCAAAACCGGAAATGTACAGCAAAAATAAACACGGGGTAGACAATTACCTAGTTTATAGCTACTCCAAAAATAATTCGAATAATGGATCATCCCAAATTTTTTACCCTATAAACGAGGTAATTCGAATTATGGCTTAAACCGAAATATTTCGGCTTAAGCCATAGTTATAAGAATGTATTTAATACCCGTTTATACGCTAATTCGAGGATGTAACTTTGAGTTAAATCGATTTAATTTTTCTGCTATAAACTAGGTAAATGTCTGTATTTTTTGGACGGCAACACCAGTATTAATCTGGCAACTCAAAAAATAAATCAGCTGTTACTTGCAATCATTGTAGGCGTTTTGCTTTCTTAATTCCATCAAGTTTAATGTTGAAAATGGACGAGAATGTGACCTTTTTCAAACAAAACCAGATTAGTCCATTTTTATTTCTTGAATAACTTCTAGAATATAAAAGTTAAGAATATAATAATTACTGATTCAACAACTGATCTAATCCACCTACCTATAATAGTGTAATGTTATGTTATTAATCATTTCCATATATTAATATTAGTTTTTTACCCAGTGTGTAAAATTTATTTTTGCGGACTAATCCGGTTTTGTTCGCCAGCTCCTCATATTTTGGTTAATACTCTTCGAACGGCACGTCAACTAAGTCGACATATTTTATAGTTCGCGCACTATTGTGCAGGTACATATGTAAATCACTTATGTCATTTAAACCAAAAAACCCCTCTACCAAATATTATAAAAATCTTTTCAGATTATGTTGTCGCTAATACGCTTCGAACGGCGCCTCAAGCAAGTCAATATCTTTCGTGGTTCGGGCGATATCGTGCAGGTGCAAAAATCACTTATGTCATTTAAACCAAAAAACCGCTCGACCAAATATTCTAAAAATCTTTTCAGATTATACTGTCGCTAATACGCTTCGAACGGCACCTCAAGTAAGTCAATATCTTTCGTAGTTCGGGCGATATCGTGCAGGTACAAAAATCACTTACGCCGCTTAAACAAAAAAACGGCTTGACCGAATTTTATGAAAATCTTTTCAGATCATATTTCGGTTAATACGCTTCGAACGACACCTCAACGAAGTCGATATCTTTTTTGGTTCTCGCGGTATCGTGCAGGAAAAAATGACCACATCCATACGCGCACACACACACACACACACACACACACACACACTTCCTCCCAATTTTTTGCTAAAAATGATCCTGGGACCTTGAAAGATGAAAATACGTTGAAATTTTCGATTTGGATTTTTGGACCGATTACAATAACTTCCTATACTGGAAGTTAATAATCTTCTGTATAAAGAAATATTATGTATTTAATTGTTCATTATATTTTTTTCATTTATTTTATAAGTAGGTAATAACAAAATGCAGGAATTCAAATTAATATTATTGCCTTTGTAAAAAAAACAAACATAAGCTCCTTTCGAGTTTCTCGGCCAAGATTTTTTCTGTACTATGGAATTATTGATCCATAACCAGCTCGATTTTTCTTTCAACATGCTGATCTAATGACCTTGTTCGAGTGTTCATTTGAATTCGTTCGTAAATGCACGTGTTTAATTATTTCATGCTAGTGTGTTCTAGTTATGATACCCTTTCATTTGATACCCATGTCGATGGGCTATGTAAAGAAAATGGGTATCCGCTTTTGTATTTTGTTAAGCGGAGAAGCTCTTTTGCTTCTTCGCCTGATTGTAGGTTTAGGTGTTACACCTAGATCTCTGTTGATTTGCGCTATAGGTGATACACCTAAGCCAGTAAATATTAGTTAAAAGGTGTTAATAACACGCTCAAGCTTCGATTCCGTTGGAATGAATGAATTTATTTACAGATAGTCTGGGCTAAGCTAGCACGGTGTGCGGACGTGCGGGGTGCGCTGTCGCCGGTCACCCAGGCAATTCAATTTAAAAAAATTGTCTCGTGCTGTACCGTTCACTGAGTGAAATTGTGTCTCTTTGTTCCGTGCCGAATCTGTAACTTTCTGTGCTAAGTGAAGTTATATTAAATTAAACTAGTTGGGATGTGGGTTCGACCCTTTCGGTCAACATGATCAACTTCCCAGTATGATGGATGTTGAATATTATGATTGGATATTTTAATAATAAATGAACAATAGGCAATATAGAATATATGCATAATACTGAGAATTTGTCACAATTGTTTATCAATATTTTCGCTAAAATGTCAAACTTAATGTGCGCACTTACAAGATTAGGATGACGAAAATGTATATAAAATTGATGTATGAATGTTTTTTGGCACCTCAATGAAGTCGATATAGTTTTTAGTTCGCGCGGTATCGTGCAGGTACAAAAATCACTTAAGTCAGTTAAACCAAAAACCCGCTGGACCGAATATTATAAAAATATTTTCAGATTATATTGTCGCTAATACGCTTCGAACGGCACCTCAAGTAAGTCAACATCTTTTGTGGTTCGGGCCATATCGTGCAGGTACAAAAATCACTTACGCCGCTTAAACAAAAAAACTGCTCGACCGAATTTTATGAAAATCTTTTCAGATCATATTTTGGTTAATACTCTTCGAACGGCACGTCAACTAACCCGATATCTTTTATAGTTCGCGCGATATCGTGCAGGTACAAAAATCACTTAAGTCATTTAAACCAAAAAACCGCTGGACCGAATATTATAAAAATCTTTTCAGATAATATTGTCGCTAATACGCTTCGAACGGCACCTCAAGTAAGTCAATATCTTTCGTGGTTCGGGCGATATCGTGCAGGTACAAAAATCACTTACGTCGCTCAAACAAAAAAACGGCTGGACCGATTTTCATGAAAATCTTTTCAGATCATATTTCGGTTAATACGCTTCGAACAACACCTCAACGAAGCCGATATCAGTTTTGGTTCGCGCGATATCGTGCAGGAAAAAATGACCACATCCGTACGCACATACACACACACACACACACACATACTTCCTTCCAATTTTTTGCTTAAAATGCTCCTGGGACCTTGAAAGATGAAAATACGTTGAAATTTTCGATTTCGATTTTCGGACCGATTACAATAACTTCCTATACTGGGAAGTTTACAATTAAAATCCGAACCATTATTAATCTTACTAATATTATAAACGTGAATGTTTGTATGTATGTTTGTTACTCTTTCACGCAAAAACTACTGAATGGATTTTAATGAAACTTTACAATAATATAGCTCATATATCAGAATAACATATAGGCTATAATTTATAAAAAAATTCAACATGGCCGCCGAAAACTCAAAATGGCTACGCAAATTGTGTTCCGATTTCAATGAAAGTTGGTATATAGAGGTTTTTAAGGTCGCTAATGACGAATTTGTGGTCAAAACTTATAAATTCAAAATGGCCGTGCCAATATGGCCGACGAATTTGCCAATTGTGTTCCGATTCCAATGAAAATCGAAATCTGGGGGATTTTAAGGTTGCAAATAACGAATTTATAATCAAAACTTATAAATTCAAAATGGCGGACGAATTTTTCCAATTGTATTCCGATTCCAATGAAAGTGAATATCTAGGGGTTTCTAAGGTTGCAAATAACGAATTTATGATCAAAACTTATAAATTCAAAATGGCCGCGCCAATATGGCCGACGAATTTTTCCAATTGTATTCCGATTGCAATGAAAATCGGTATCTGGGGGCTTTTAGGGCAAACAACGAATTTATGATCAAAGCTTATAAATTCAAAATTGCGGGTCCAATATGACGCACGAATTTTCCCAAGCCACATTCTGAAATGTAGTAAATTTCTAAAATTCCCTCTAACCAGTATAGAAACAGTAAGAACGGTAGAAAGAGTCGAAGTTTGCAAATTTGTGCGCCCCTACATTGTCATCACGAGGTTAAACGATGTCATCTATCGCTTCCAAAAAGTTCGATCGGAAAAAACGGGACCTGGAGGAAGCTGTGTTCGGGACGATTACTGAGTAAGAAGGCAGCAGTGTAACGGCTAACCGAAAAGAGAAAGTTAAAATTCCAATTCACCGAGAAGTTACATGTTTAGATGCATCTACTTGAATACATAACGCTGTTCTAATTGAATCACCGATAAGATTGGGAAAAGGGAATTTTTTTCCAGATTTATTGTTTTTTTTTCCTACCGCGTACAACGCACACATAATTTTTTTTTTATTTAAAAGCCTTGCAACGCACACAGGTTTTTTGCTATAGGCTATCTTACTAATATTATAAACGCGAATGTTTGTATGGATGTTTGTTACTCTTTCAAGCAAAAACTACTGAATAGATTTTAATGAAACTTTACAATAATATAGCTCATACTTCAGAATAACATATAGGCTATCTCGAAACCTTCGGGTAGCTGTAGTGTACTGATATAGAAAAATCCGAAACTTTTGTATGGGAGGTACTCTTCAAATTTCTGCTAAAGAAGTCAGATCCATTTTGTTTTGGTTTTTTTCCGAAAAAAATACGATTTCCAAAGTTTCAGATCGATCGGAGTTTATTTACGGATAGTTGCCGTACAATTTTGTTGAAAAAATCAGATTTATCGCGAAGGACGCGGTTCTCTGAACTTGGATTGAAGTAACTTCAGCTGCATGTGCCTGATTTAAGCAATGTATGGCTTAAATGAAAGGTCTCGAAACCAAAAAGACGACAAATTCAATAATCAGATGCTCGTCGCTTTTTCTTTTTGAGCTATGGTACCTGGAAATTTGCATAGATTTCAAGGTGCTTGATTTTTCAACATACAATAATTTTGCATGGGACATATTTTTTTTCATATTTCTTACGGAAAAATTACTCTTTATCATGCCGTTAAATGTTTGAAAAGTTCGCCCAATATCCAAACGTTGCTTATTGAACGTATTAACTGTCTCCATTCATAGTGTGAAGTGTGACATCATCGGGAATTGCATCAACGCTACTTGATGGTGGATGTTTAGTGTATTGAGCACCCAAGTTCCTATTGAATTTGAACCAGAGAGAAACACCTACATGTAACATCAGTAAAAACTCCCGTATTGCCACATCCGTGCAAAATTATTATTTTGGAGCGAATGCACCATGGCCTATAAAAAATAGGTCGAAGCGCATGACAGGGCTTTTCAAGATTTCCGAGGAAAACCTAATCCATGGTAGGCGCTCTGACACTAATTGTTCAACTTTGCCTGGTATACTTCGATCAAAGCCTGCAAATGAGCTGAACGGATGCATGCTTGAAAGCATCACATCTATGGAACAGTATTGAAAAAACCAACTTTTGGTCGTTTCAAATAGCGAAATTTCAATCGATAGCATCGATATTATTCGGAATCAAAAATACGAAAATGGCTCCTACTGTATATTAAAATTCTTATCACCTCAACTGCAAAATAAACGGAAGCTACAGCGCGTACCAAAAGAATTGGAAATATAAACACAGGCGGCGAACTGACAATTTCACACCCATTAAAATTTGGTGTATGGATAAAGTTCAAGCAGACGTGCATTGTAATTTCTTCTTGGAAATTCATTTACGGGCAAAAACACTCCCTCATAGCATCTGACCACGACAAGAGTGGCAGTGAGACCGCTGAATTGTGATTAGGGATATAAATGAGCAAGTGATTTGGGTTTTTAAACGAACGGAGTTACACTTTTCTTTACGAATGTACTTGCATCCCGGGATTTGAGACTCTCAGTGCCCATCGATTTTGAGATTCCCAATTGTTTTGGCGCACGCAATACTATTGGCTTATTTGTGCAGCGAGGCCCACCGGGTTCCAGCTAGTATTAAATAACCGGAAAAAATTAATAACAAAGTGAAAAAAAGCAATAAATTTGTGACGTGTCTTGGCATGCGAGTGAAGGTGTCATCAACTCCCGCACCGACAGAGATCGAACTGACTGACTGTACAAGTAAGTAAGTTCTTTCCTTCTCCCCACATACCGCTCTCGGCTCTGTCGGCGTCAGTGCCAGTATCGGTCAGCTGACGGGATTCTCCTTGCGTTAGGAGGCATAACACTCCAGCAAGGGGTATCCCGATAGCCCCGATGGTCATGACAATGGCAGTTCCGGTTACGACGGAGGCTGACCTTGTGCACATTAAGCCTCGATACAAAAATTTTTGTATTGACTCCACCAACATCCGTGGGCTGCAAGCGAATTTCTATTCGGTGATGTGGCATCTCTGTGTTTTTTCTCCCCCAATCTTCGCACTAAGTGAAACCCAAATATTACCTAACGATGATTTAGATCGTTTCCAGGTTTCTGGGTACACATTAGTGCACAACCTCTCCCCCCATAGGGGAATTGCCATTTATATTAGGAAAGACGTAGCCTTCCAGAGGGTGTACAATAGTACAACTCCTGATTTCAACCATCTCGGTCTAAATATTTTACTTCCAAAGCACGTCATTTTCTTCTGTTTTCTATACAGGAGTCCTAATATCAGTAATGAAGCTTCCTCTTTAGCATTTGACGCTATCTCTGAACGTATCTCCGGTTTTTTATCCTCCCATCCGGACTGTGAGATCATTGTTGCGGGTGATTTCAACGTTCACAACGTAAATTGGCTGAATTACTCAAATGGCACCAGTGTTTCTGGCAGGGTTGCCGAGCTCTTTGCTGAGACAAATAACCTATACCAAATTGTCAACGGTCCTACACGTATTCCTGACACTGCAGGTCAAGGACGCCACCTCCTTGATCTTTTTCTTACCTCGCACCCAACAAAATACTCCGTCGAAATTGACTCTCCTCTGGGCAACTCAGATCACTGTCTAATCAGCGCCCACTTCCCATATCGATCTCCTACCCTAACTACGCCAGCTCCTAGGAGAACCGTTTGACATTATGGGAAGGCCAACTGGTGGGGCAGATTCGCTTTTTTCCATCTACCGACTGGGATCTATGCTTCCAGAACCGCGATGTCAACTTTGCTGCCCTCTGTATTACCAACATTATATTGGCTGGTATGCACCTATTCATTCCTCATTCTTCCAAATCCATAAAGCCTAGGCAGCATGGATGGTTTAATAGGGAACGCATGAATGCAATTAAAACTAAAGAAGCCGCCTACAGAGAGTACAGACATTCTCCGAGCGAACTATCTAGACGTGAGTACATCAGGTTGAGAAATTCCTGTAAATCCACCATCAGGAAAGTCAAGGAATTATACGATGACAGGCTGAGAAATAAACTCATTAACTCCACTGCTGGCAGTAAAAATTTTTGGTCCTTGGTAACCTCCATCAGGAAGAATTTTACCTCACACTCAACGCCTCCATTCATCCACAATAGGCAGGTGATAACAGAAAGCAAACCCAAGGCCGACTTACTTGCATCTCTGTTCGCCGAAAACTCTTCCTTACCCTATGGTGACATACAACCACCAGCCTTCGAGTGTTCCACCCACTCAATGGACGGAGTTTTCTTCAGAACTCGTGAAGTGTATAGGTGTCTCAAAGAGCTTGACTCCAATAAATCCACTGGCCCCGATAATATTCCCCCTATGGTTCTTAAAAAATGTGCCTCACCTTTGGCTAAACCTCTGCGCAAACTCTTCGCCCTATCCTACTTCTCCGGAGTCTATCCCGACTCCTGGAAACTGGCCCATGTTCAGCCCATACCAAAAAAATGTGACGCTAGTGACCCCGCTAACTACCGCCCAATAGCAATTACTTCTATTCTCTCCAAAGTGATGGAGACAATAATAAACAAGAGACTTTTAAGATATCTTGAACATCACAAAATCTTAAATGATAAACAGTACGGCTTTAGACCAAAAAGATCTACTGGCGACCTCCTTGTTTGCCTAACTGAACACCTCAACCAAAGTATACACCGATTTGGTGAATCTGGCATGGTTGCTTTAGATATCTCCAAGGCTTTTGACAGAGTGTGGCACCCCGCTCTGTTAACTAAACTCCAGGCTATTGGTATTGACTTCGTTCTAAGGAACTGGATTAAGAGCTTCCTTTCTGGCCGTTCAATCAAGGTAGTATTGGATGGCATCGAATCCGACCCCCACACCATCTCCGCAGGTGTTCCCCAGGGCTCAATTCTATCACCAGCTCTCTTCCTAATTTTTATAAATGACCTGCTCTCAATCCCTTCAAACCCACTCCACTGCTTTGCCGGCGACAGTACACTACGGTACTCCTATCGATACTGTAGGTGATCCGATAGCTCATTGTTGTTGGTCTAAGATATCTTTTCCTCAATCTCCTAGAACGAAACTTCTCCAAAAAAAATTCAAAACCACAAATTAAACATGAGAATCCAAAAAAATAACCAATGCAAGGTATACGATTCAATCTTGATGCGACGGAATAAATGTTCAAAATTCTATGATTATTAATTTAGGTGTTGACCGACTCAATTTTAGCCCAATTAACCTTTCTTTCGGTTAAAATTAATCTTTAATTGTTTTTCTTTGTTTTTAAAAAAAATAAAAGTCACATATTTCTTAAACGTTATAAATTTTATTTTACACTTCACTTTTCTTGGTTCCCTTTTTTCTTTATTTAATTTCACATACATAACTAGTTTGGATGTGGGTTCGACCCTTTCGGTCCACACGATCAACTTCCCAGTATGATGGATGTTGAATATATGATTGGATATTTCAATAATAAATGAACAATAAGCAATATAGAATATATCTATAATACCGAGAATTTGTCACAATTGTTATCAATATTTTCGCTAAAATTTCAAACTAAATGTGTGCACTTACAAGATTAGGATGACGAAAATGTATATAAAATTGATGTATTAATGTTTTTCGACACCTCAATGAAGTCGATATAGTTTTTAGTTCGCGCGGTATCGTGCAGGTACAAAAATCACTTAAGTCATTTAAACCAAAAACCGCTGGACCGAATTTTATAAAAATCTTTTCAGATTATATTGTAGCTAATACGCTTCGAACGGCACCTCAAGTAAGTCAATATCTTTCGTGGTTCGGGCGATATCGTGCAGGTACAAAAATAACTTACGCCGCTTAAACAAAAAAAACGGCTGGACCGAATTTTATGAAAATCTTTTCAGATCATATTTTGGTTAATACTCTTCGAACGGCACGTCAACTAAGTCGATATCTTTTATAGTTCGCGCGATATCGTGCAGGTACAAAAATCACTTAAGTCATTTAAACCAAAAAACCGCTGGACCGAATATTATAAAAATCTTTTCAGATAATATTGTCGCTAATACGCTTCGAACGGCACCTCAAGTAAGTCAATATCTTTCGTGGTTCGGGCGATATCGTGTAGGTACAAAAATCACTTATGTCATTTAAACCAAAAAACCGCTCGACCAAATATTATAAAAATCTTTTCAGATTATATTGTCGCTAATACGCTTCGAACGGCACCTCAAGTAAGTCAATATCTTTCGTGGTTCGGGCGATATCATGCAGGTACAAAAATCGCTTACGTCGCTTAAACAAAAAAACGGCTGGACCGAATTTCATGAAAATCTTTTCAGATCATATTTCGGTTAATACGCTTCGAACGACACCTCAACGAAGTCGATATCAATTTTGGTTCGCGCGATATCGTGCAGGAAAAAATGACCACATCCGTACGCACATACACACACACACACACACACATACTTCCTCCCAATTTTTTGCTTAAAATGCTCCTGGGACCTTGAAAGATGAAAATACGTTGAAATTTTCGATTTCGATTTTCGGACCGATTACAATAACTTCCTATACTGGGAAGTTAATCACTTATACTAATACATAATTCAATTACCAATTTTAATTTTCCGGTTTATTATCTTCCTTCGGCTCCAGAGTCCAGAATCAGAGAGACCTCTGTTTTAGTTTTCGAAACCTTAAATCCTTTTTTAGCGGTTTCAAAACCGTACGAAATTGGGGGAAGATATTCCCGCTTTCCCATAGGTCATCGCCCTATCCATTGTATTATGATGACTTGTGTGACCAGTCGGTCATTGACCCTGCCTTGCTTTTGATACTGGTATTTTATTTCTTTTGGATCTTGTCCGCGCTAAAGTTGAAAGCTCTAAAAGTTCTAAAGCTTTTCGAGACTCGACGCATGGTGCTATGCTTTTGATTTTGTTAAGTTGTCTTGCTTGGTAACTTTTGACAACTTCGTGTTTTGTTTATGTACGGTCAGTATGGTGTTGCATTATTTTATATTGTTTCTTTGGTTGTTTCCGGCTGGAAAATTGTGGTTGCCTGTTCCTCAGGTAAGTCATTACATTTTTTGCTGCTAAATTTCTTTTTAGGGTTGTGCATCTTTAAACATGCTCGCCCCCTTGGCATCGCTGCCAGCGATGTCAACTTCAAGCTGCGAATGCGGGTTTAGATTAGCTTCCATCTGCCTGATTATTTTGGAACATCTCATCTCTAGTCACGGAAGCTGTAACGATAATTAGAGGTTGTTGAAGGATAGGGATATGGACATGGTTAATATGTTTAGTCATTTTGAAATTGATAATGTTTTATGTTTTAATCAATTTGTGGCATGATCAGGTTCCAATTGGAATGGTAACCTACAGATTTTAGTTATTGGACGTTTCAGGATTGTGTTTTTCAGTTTTACAGAGACCACTCGGATTAAACCATCTGCTCCTGGGTAGACGTCGGTGATTCGTCCCAATGCCCATTGACATGGCGGCAGATTGTCTTCCTTTACGAGCACTAATTCTCCAGGTTTCAAGTTGGGTTCGATCTTACAATAGATAGCAGATACTGAAAACTATTCATATAATTAAAAACAAACCATATTTCATATTTTTTAAAAAATTCAATTTATTAAAACTTTTTTACTGAAAACGAAAATTAAGTGAGTTTAAATCAAATGAATTTTTGTTGCCAGTCCACTGCTCCAATTGTTACAAAGTAATCTGCATACTTATTTCTTAGTTCACTTGCAATTCTTGTATAATTCTTGTATTCTTTTCTCCATTCACCAGGTATTATAACACCATTATCAATATCTTCTACATCAACATAATCGCGAGGGTAATATATCTCAGTGTCTGTTTCCCGCAACCAGTTATGCAGTGAACAACAAGCACGTACCACTAAATCCACTTTTCTCGGATCTAGATTAATTGGACGTAAGAGAATTCTGAATCTTGCACTCAAAATGCCGAATGCATTTTCAACAACTCTCCTAGCTCGTGAAAGTCGATAGTTGAATACTTTTTCTTTTAGAGACAACGAACCATGGTGAGAGTATGGTTTTAACAAATATGTCTTAAGTGGAAAGGCATCATCTCCAACAATGATTCCCCACTTCGGGAAATGTATGCTTCCATCTTCTATAGCTGTTTTAAATGCTGATTCGTGAAATATGGTGCTATCATTGATTCTGCCATTTCTTCCAATATCTACATATATGAATTTGTAATTACTATCCACCATTGCGAACAAAACTGTACTAAAAAATCCTTTATAATTGTAAAAATCGCTATTGCTAAATGGTGGACATTCGCACATGTTTTCCGTCTATGGCACCACAGCATTTAGGGAAATTCCACCGAGACGCAAATCCGCTTGAAATTGCTCTCCATTGCAGTTCACTATTCGGTACCTAAAATAGATCATACAATTCATATAGTGACAGAATGTGAAACATATTTATGCGAAATACATATATACCTTTATAAATTCTTCTAGAGCACTACAAATACTTTTTAGAACTGGTATAAGAAACTTTGAAATTGTTGATTTTGGAACCCGATAGGCAGCTTCTAGAGACCCAAACGAATCTCCCCCGGCTAAGTATCTGATCACCACTTCTAATTTTATTTTTGCAGAAATTGCATTCCTAAAAGATGTATCCTAATATATACAAAATATTAATATTAGATTTAATACTACTGATGACAAAATGAATACAATAAATTAAGTAAATATTAAAAAATTTACAAACCTGTTTTGATATTTCAGTCTCCACTCTATGCAATAGTTCGTCAAATTTTTCTGGATTCATTCTAAAAAAATTTTTAAATGTTTTTTGGTCTTCATTTCGAATTTCTTTTACAAATGTATTGCTGAAGCCAAGCTGTTGCCTTCGCTCAATCCATTTTCGCATCCAAATCCTTTTTCTTGTTTTTTTACTTTTCAAATAAGATAACATATCATCTATGAGTATTTCGGTACATAATTAATGCCAAAATTTACATACTCGTCATTATGCACCATTTTTGAACTATGAATCAGCTGCTGACAGATATTTATAATGTCAACGTATCAGCGGCTGAAGCACCAGCTACTGGTGCATCAGTCGCTGGCAACCAGCATAAGTGTCAACAGGGCATAAGGGCAAACAGATAATGCCTTATTTACGCCTAAAGCCTAGTATGGAGTTCGAACGGAATTCCGTTCCCCATATAAAATACACGTAAAAAGATGCACGGAATTCCGTTCACCCGATTTTTTCCGTGTACTTTTTGTTTTGGGAGTACGGACTTCAAACGGAATTCTGTTGGTAATATATCACTTGCAAATTTCTAATAGATGGCTCTGCAAGGGAAATTGGAGACTTTTTCCGTTCACGTTGGAACGGAATAAATAGCTAGACAATTATTCCGTGTTGCACTTTTGGTAATTTTGACAGAATTTTCTGTTTTTTAAATTCTTTTATTTAACTTGCACTGTTTGTCGTCAAATCTTGGAAGTTAAATTTGACCCACTTCCCGGTTTCGGATAGAGCTGAAATTTTGCATACACGTTTAGTTTGGATGACAATGCAATCTGGCCATTTTGTAAAAATATCAAGATAGCGGTTCCAAAATGGCGCCCGCTTTTATTTTACTCACACTGTTTGTCGTCAAATCTTGGAAGTTAAATTTGACCCACTTCCCGGTTTCGGATAGAGCTGAAATTTTGCATACACGTTTAGTTTGGATAACAATGCAATCTGGCCATTTTGTAAAAATATCAAGATGGCGGTTCCAAAATGGCGCCCGATTTTTGAAATTGTGCTCCGCGGCCCTTTGAAAAGGGTATCAAATGAAAGGATATGACAGGTAGAACACAATAAGCTATGTGGGGTCATTCCAAATTCAAAATGGCGGACAACACTTACACTGTTTGTCGTCAAATCTTGGAAGTTAAATTTGACCCACTTCCCGGTTTCGGATAGAGCTGAAATTTTGCATACACGTTTAGTTTGGGTGACAATGCAATCTGGCCATTTTGTAAAAATATCATGATGGCGGTTCCAAAATGGCGCCCGATTTTTGAAATTGTGCTCCGCGGCCCTCTGACATGGGTATCAAATGAAAGGATATGACAGGTAGAACACAATAAGCTATGTGGCGTCATTCTAAATTCAAAATGGCGGCCAACACTTGCACTGTTTGTCGTCAAATCTTGGAAGTTAAATTTGACCCACTCCCGGTTTCGGATAGAGCTGAAATTTTGCATACACGTTTAGTTTTGGTGACAATGCAATCTGGCCATTTTGTAAAAATATCAAGATGGCGGTTCCAAAATGGCGCCCGATTTTTGAAATTGTGCTCCGCGGCCCTCTGACATGGGTATCAAATGAAAGGATATGACAGGTAGAACACAATAAGCTATGTGGCGTCATTCCAAATTCAAAATGGCGGCCAACACTTACACTGTTTGTCGTCAAATCTTGGAAGTTAAATTTGACCCACTTCCCGGTTTCGGATAGAGCTGAAATTTTGCATACACGTTTAGTTTGGATGACAATGCAATCTGGCCATTTTGTAAAAATATCAAGATGGCGGTTCCAAAATGGCGCCCGATTTTTGAAATTGTGCTCCGCGGCCCTCTGACATGGGTATTAAATGAAAGGATATGACAGGTAGAACACAATAAGCTATGTGGCGTCATTCCAAATTCAAAATGGCGGCCAACACTTACACTGTTTGTCGTCAAATCTTGGAAGTTAAATTTGACCCACTTCCCGATTTCGGATAGAGCTGAAATTTTGCATACACGTTTAGTTTGGATGACAATGCAATCTGGCCATTTTGTAAAAATATCAAGATGGCGGATCCAAAATGGCGCCCGATTTTTAAAATTGTGCTCCGCGTCCCTCTGACATGGGTATCAAATGAAAGGATATGACAGGTAGAACACAATAAGCTATGTGGCGTCATTCCAAATTCAAAATGGCGGCCAACACTAAATTGCGGAAAGCTTATAATAGACTAAAAAGTAGAAAATATAACCGATCAACTTCCAATTTTGCACACACTCGTAGTTCGGGTGGTTAATGTGTATGAATGATGAGATGAATAGTTGAGTTAAGGGTGAGTTGATAATAAAGAAGCAATACACGTTACAAAAAATCACAAACAAACACAGAGATGCTGCTGTCAACTAAATTCAACTACTCAAATACTGAACTCATGTCCGTATGCATAATTTCAACTAAACCCAGGTAGCAGAGCTGAGTCGAGTTCAGTCAACCTTAACCCAACTCGACTCCCGTTTACATGTAGTTAGACTTGGGTTCAACTTGAGTTCAACTCATCATGTATAAGTACTAAATGCAATCTGACCTTTTTGTAAAAAAATCAAGAAGACAGTTCCGAGATGGCGGCCGTTTTTGCAATTATGTTCCACCGAGCCCACGACATGGGTATCAAATGAATACAGTAAACTGTGTGACGTAATTTTAAATCTAATAGAATTGCCATCATAAAATGGCGGAATACATATAATAAACTAAAAAGTAGAAAATAAAATAAATGGTTAAAAAAAATTTTTAAAAAAAATTCTTTACATTAACTAAAAAATGTACTGAAAAGTAAAAAATAAAAAATATTTTAAAGAAAGCGTGAAATTTCAATTTTAATGAAAAAGTTAATTAAAAGAATGGCGCATTTTTCATCAAAAAATTTTGTTAGAATTTGAAATTAACAAAGCAAAAAATTGAGGGTTATTGCAAATCTCACGCGATTTACAGTTATATTTTCAATTTTTGATGAAAAATGCGCCATTCTTTTAATTAACTTTTTCATTAAAATTGAAATTTCACGCTTTCTTTAAAATATTTTTTATTTTTTACTTTTCAGTACATTTTTTAGTTAATGTAAAGAATTTTTTTTAAAAATTTTTTTTAACCATTTATTTTTTTTTTGTTTGTGATTCTGACTTTTATTAAATTTAAAATAATAATTGCGGTTTAAATAAATGAAATATTTCATTTTGAATGCTTTTTATTTTATGTTATTTTCTTCTGGCTCTGCAACCAACGCATATGCCCCACTAATTATTAATAAATATGTACACAAGAGTCAGCTGTTTACTTTTTCTCCACTATGTTTTCTACACGGATTTTTTCGTGTAGAATTAAATTGCAAAAATGCTGAACGGAATTCCGTTCGAACTCCATACTAGGCTTAAACATAGAAAACAAGGTGTTTTTTTTATAAAATTATGCGATTTATCACCTTTTTATAAGCAATATAACTAATTTTTCATTTGTAACCGATACCCAAAATATAAATAATTTATTATTCCATGAGTTTTTTTTCCTATCATTCTTCGTTTTCTTTATTTTTACATTTTTTACATTTCGAATCGGACTTTTTTCTTCTCCTTCAGTCTAAAAAAGTGGGAACTCAAAATTATTCTGTCAGATGGCGCTCTAAGTTATTTCAATTGCTCAATAAATGAGATGGTGCTACTAGTTAGTCGAAAAGTGTTTATTCGAACTGTTGATGCTAGATGGCATTAGATGATTAACAAAATGTATTCATTTAAAGTAGTTAGTCGCAACTATGGTATCAGATTGCGTTAGGTACTATAAAAAACATGTAGTTCACAGTACAAATGTACAGTAAAATTTTGAAATACTGAATGCCGAGATCGTAATCGTAATTTATTTCTAAATATATGACATATTCGTTACAAGTTAGTCAAATCGAGCACTGCAAATGTTGGGTAATTAACAAAAAGTGTACGCATGGTACGCGTCTCAAGAGGGCGGATTACCATTTTCTTCACAACCCCCTCGACATGGGTATCAAATGGAAGGGTATGATAAGTAGAATACAATAAGCAATATAGTATACTCAATAAATAGTTAGATCCACCGAGGCCACCTCAAGAGGACGCATTACCATTTTCTTCACAACCCCCTCGACATGGGTATCAAATGAAAGGGTATGATAAGTAGAATACAATAAGCTATGTCTTTATATCCATGGCGGCCGTCTCAAGAGGGCGGACTACCATTTCTTCACCACCACCTCGACATAGGTATCAATTGAAAGGGTATCATAAGTAGAATACCATAAGCGATATAATATACTCAATATCTGGTTAGATCCATGGCTGTCATCTCAAGAAGGCGGATTATCATTTTCTTCACAACCCCCTCGACATGGCTATCAAATTAAAGGGTATGATAAGTAGAATACAATAAGCAATATAGTATACTCAATAAATAGTTAGATCCACCGAGGCCACCTCAAGAGGACGTATTACCATTTTCTTCGCAACCCCCACGACATAGGTATCAAATGAAAGGGTATGATAAGTAGAATACAATAAGCTATGTATTTATATCCATGGCGGCCGTCTCAAGAGAGCAAACTACCATTCCTTTACCACAACCTCGACATAGGTATCAATTGAAAGGGTATCTTAAGTAGAATACCATAAGCCATATAATATACTCAATATCTGGTTAGATCCATGGCGATCATCTCATGAGGGCGGATTACTAATTTTCTTCACAACCCCCTCGACATGGGTATCAAATGAAAGGGTATGATAAGTAGAATACAATAAGCAATATAGTATACTCAATAAATAGTTAGATCCACCGAGGCCACCTCAAGAGGACGCATTACCATTTTTTTCACAACCCCCTCGACATGGGTATCAAATGAAAGGGTATGATAAGTAGAATACAATAAGCTATGTCTTTATATCCATGGCGGCCGTCTCAAGAGGGCGGACTACCATTTCTTCACCACCACCTCGACATAGGTATCAATTGAAAGGGTATCATAAGTAGAATACCATAAGCGATATAATATACTCAATATCTGGTTAGATCCATGGCTGTCATCTCAAGAGGGCGGATTACCATTTTCTTCACAATCCCCTCGACATGGGTATCAAATGAAGGGGTATGATAAGTAGAATACAATAAGCAATATAGTATACTCAATAAATAGTTAGATCCACCGATGCCACCTCAAGAGGACGCATTAAAATTTTCTTCACAACCCCCTCGACATGGGTATCAAATGAAAGGGTATGATAAGTAGAATACAATAAGCTATGTCTTTATATCCTTGGCGGCATGATAAGTAGAATACAATAAGCAATATAGTATACTCAATAAATAGTTAGATCCACCGAGGCCACCTCAAGAAGACGTATTACCGTTTTCTTCGCAACCCCCTCGACATGGGTAACAAATGAAAGGGTATGATAAGTAGAATACAATAAGCTATGTCTTTATATCCATGGCGGCCGTCTCAAGAGGGCCGACTACCATTTCTTCACCACCACCTCGACATAGGTATCAATTGAAAGGGTATCATAAGTAGAATACCATAAGCGATATAATATACTCAATATCTGGTTAGATCCATGGCGGTCATCTCATGAGAGCGGATTAACATTTTCTTCACAACCCCCTCGACATGGGTATCAAACGAAAGGGTATCATAAGTAGATTTTATTATTATTATTATTATTTATTGGCCAATCATTGTACACAAGAATAAATCTTAAATTAGTACAACAAAAAGGTGGTATAACAAAGAAAACATACTTAAAATAAAGAAGTAAAATTAGAGTAAATAAATAAACAAAAAAAATGTCTTATAACGTGAATGAATTATAAAATAAGATACTAAATAAGAAGTAGAGAAAAAAAAAATAAATAAATAACAAACAAAAAGAAAAAAAATTAAGTTTGAATTTTGAATTTTGAGAGGAGAATGACAATTAAGAGGGTTATTATATGAGTGCTAGCAGATTGAGGTGGTATCCACAATCTAAGAGGTACTGCCCGTGAGGTATTCAGAGAGACGCCTTTTGAAAACACTGCTTGATTCGATAAATTGCAGACTATATGGGAGAGAATTCCAAAGCAGAGCTGCATAAACAAAGTATGAACGTTGGCCTAACAAAGAACGAAACCGTGGAATAATTACATTGTTATTTCTACGGGATTGCGAGAGCTGGATGAATTCAGAGAGGTAGGAAGGTTTTCGCCTTCTAAGTATGTCATGAAAGAATCTCAGCAACCTCAAGTCTTTATACGTTTTTAAAGAACACCCCAAGACATTGTTCACGAAAGGCGTAATGTGGTCATACCGACGTAGATTATAAATAAAGCGTATGCAATCATTGTATGCCACTTCAATTATCCGAGCACAAGAAGCATCCAACGAGGGAAAGACTAAGAAGCCATGCATTAGATGAGGCAAGAGTAGCGCTTTTACCAAGCGCAAACGAAGGGCACAAGTCATCAAGTTTCCATACAGACGGAGTTTCCTGAGAAGGCAATAAGTTTTATTCACTATATAACGAATGTGGCCACAGCAAGTCATATCGTGGCTCAGGATTACTCCAAGATTTTTTGCACGAGCGACACGTTGAATAGGATTGCCATTTAATATTATTTTGGGAAAAACAACACTGGAGTTTACAGAGTGAGCGAAAACTAGATATTGTGACTTGTCTGGATTAAGTGTAAGGCGATTGATCGAAGCCCAGTGAAAAACATTATGTAAGTCCTCAGAAAGTTTCCGCACTCCTGACAACAATATAGAGAGATACAGCTGTACATCATCGGCGTACATGTGGATTTTGGAGTTGTTTACTACTGCAGGAAGGTCATTAATGAAAATACTGAATAAAAGAGGACCGAGAATTGAACCTTGCGGAACACCACAGTAAAGGATTGTTGAGGTTGAAGCACGATTATGCAACATTACCTGTTGCGAACGGTCACTCAAGAAACTATGCATAAGCTTGAGAGCAGATGAGGAGAAACTAAACTGTGTATGGAGTTTTCCAAGGAGTAGAGAGTGGTCAACATTATCAAAAGCCTTGGAAAAGTCAAGCAGTGTAAGATAGCAGACTTGGTTCCCATTTAGATAATTCCTGATGTCGGTTGTAATTTTAAGAAGTGCAGTATCACAGCTATGGGATTTTCGAAATCCCGATTGGCAGGGATTAATAAGCTGATAACGTTCACAGTGCTCAATAATTTGCAAGGCAATCAGTTTCTCAAGAACTTTTGCTAAAAACGGCAAGATACTAACAGGACGGAAGTCAGCAGGGCGCACAGGGGAAGAACATTTAGCAACAGGCAGTACAAGGGCATGTTTCCAAGAACTGGGAAATTTGGAGCTAGTGAGGCATGAATTCATCAAATGAGTTATAATAATAATATACAATAAGCTATGTCTTTATATACATGGCGGCCGTCTCAACAGGGCGGACTACCATTTCTTCACCACCACCTCGACCTAGGTATCAATTGAAAGGGTATCATAAGTAGAATACCATAAGCGATATAATATACTCAATATCTGCTTAGATCCATGGCTGTCATCTCAAGAGGGCGGATTACCATTTTCTTCACAACCCCCTCGACATGGGTATCAAATGAAAGGGTATGATAAGTAGAATTCAATACGCAATATGGTATACTCCATAAATAGTTAGATCCACCGAGGCCACCTCAAGAGGACGTATTGCCATTTTCTCCACAACCCCCACGACATGGGTATCAAATGAAAGGGTATGATAAGTAGAATACAATAAGCTACGTCTTTATATCCATGGCGGCCGTCTCAAGAGGGCGGACTACCATTTCTTCACCACCACCTCGACATAGGTATCAATTGAAAGGGTACCATAAGTAGAATACCATAAGCGATATAATATACTCAATATCTGGTTAGATCCATGGCGGTCATCTCATGAGAGCGGATTAACATTTTCTTCACAACCCCCTCGACATGGGTATCAAATGAAAGGGTATGATAAGTAGAATACAATAAGCTATGTCTTTATATACATGGCGGCCGTCTCAAGAGGGCGGACTACCATTTCTTCACCACCACCTTGACCTAGGTATCAATTGAAAGGGTATCATAAGTAGAATACCATAAGCGATATAATATACTCAATAGCTGCTTAGATCCATGGCTGTCATCTCAAGAGGGCGGATTACCATTTTCTTCACAACCCCCTCGACATGGGTATCAAATGAAAGGGTATGATAAGTAGAATTCAATACGCAATATGGTATACTCAATAAATAGTTAGATCCACCGAGGCCACCTCAAGAGGACGTATTGCCATTTTCTCCACAACCCCCACGACATGGGTATCAAATGAAAGGGTATGATAAGTAGAATACAATAAGCTACGTCTTTATATCCATGGCGGCCGTCTAAAGAGGGCGGATTACCATTTCTTCACCACCACCTCGACATAGCTATCAATTGAAAGGGTATCATAAGTAGAATACCATAAGCGATATAATATACTCAATATTTGGTTAGATCCATGGCGGTCATCTCATGAGGGCGGATTACCATTTTCTTCATAATCCCCTCGACATGGGTATCAAATGAAAGGGTATGACAAGGAGAATACAATAAGCTACGTCTTTATATCCATGGCGGCCGTCTCAAGAGGGCGGACTACCATTTCTTCACCACCACCTCGACATAGGTATTAATTGAAAGGGTATCATAAGTAGAATACCATAAGCGATATAATATACTCAATATCTGGTTAGATCCATGGCGGTCATCTCAAGAGGGCGGTTACCATTTTCTTCACAACCCCCTCGACATGGGTATCAAATGAAAGGGAATGATAAGTAGAACATAATAAGCTATATAGTATACTCAATATCTGGTTATATCCATGGCGGACATCTCAAGACGACGGATTACCATTTTTTTCACAACCCCCTCGACATGGGTATCAAATGAAAGGGAATGATAAGTAGAACACAATAAGCGATTTAGTATACTCAAGATATATTTAGATCCACGGCGGTTATCTCAAGAGGGCGGATTACCATTTTCTTCACAACCCCCTCGACATGGGTATCAAATGAAAGGGAATGATAAGTAGAACACAATAAGCGATTTAGTATACTCAAAATATATTTAGATCCACGGCGGTTATGTCAAGAAAGCTGTTAAGAAATGCAAAAAATTATCGTCAACCAACAAACATCGATCGAAACACGCGCACATGTAATTTGACGACTCTTCCGTTCCAGCCGCGATGGATCAAAAATATTTCGATTTTTATGGAAACAATTTTGCTTAGGTAGCAATTTTGTATGTCACCTGGGCAATAATTGTTTACGAAGCAAATCAAATTGAATATGTTAAGTTTATGTTATTTTGTTTATGTATTGATTTATTATTATATTTAATTTGTAAATTTTTGTAATTGTAGTCATAGGTATAAATATCTGTACTATCTGTAAATAAATTCATTCATTCCAACGGAAGCAAAAGAGCTTCTCCGCTTAACAAAATACATTGTTGACCCCGACATGATCACAAGTGAATCACTTGTGGCACGATCACAACCATCAGTTGAATCACGTCAACTTCCTGCATTCATCATCTCGCAATTTGAGACTCTAGAACTCATCCAGAGGTCCAAATTGGAGCAAAGCCAGGTGCATCCATCACTCATCATCTCGCAATTTGAGACTCTAGAACGCATCCAGAGGTCCAAATTGGAGCAAAACCAGGTGCAGCCATCAATCATCATCTCGCAGTTTGACACTCTAGAACTCATCCAGAGGTCCAAATTGGAGTAATACCAGGTGCATCCAGCAGGTCCCATCATACCACAACCATCAGTAGAGACATCAACGATTCCATCAGCCATCAATTAGGAGGCAGCATCTATACAACCAGTACCAACGCCATTGTTTCAATACAATTTCCAGACAAAACACAACTCCGCAAGGATGGATGGACTTTTGGATTTACAATCACGTTTAGGCGAAGAGATCCAGACCATTTACCGGAACTTCAGAAAAGACTCCGCCAACAGGAAAACAAGAGAGTACTTAACAACCCGACTAAACCCTCTTGAAGAGATATGGGAGGAATTTCAGGCGAACCATCTTCAACTCACCGACTTCGAAGCAAGCAGTGCAGACAATGAGTACTTCACCAGAAATTATTTCAGCACGATCGAAGGATTATACAATCAATATAAGCACCAGTTGCTTAATTTCGAAAACCAGCAGGGTTCCAGCCAAAAAACACGTGAAACCAGCCAAAAGGTTTCAGCGAAAACCACAGCAGACAACCAGTCTGAACCAACCAGAGAAGCCCAGCCGAGAGTAAGGTTTGAAGAACCACTCAGCCCCGCATCATCAGAACAATTGCAAGATGACATACAGAAAAAGATTAGGCGACAACACCGTGCCATGGCAATATTAACGCGCACTCTAAATGATATAACAGCCAAGTCAAGTAGTACACAGTCAAGGGTGTTCTACGAAATCAACCTCCAAACTATCCATAAAACGTTCGACGCAATAACTGAACTGGATCAGCAAATTTCGGAGGAAGTGGTGGATGCGCCACTAGATTACACTAGAGAAATATATGACAGTCTCTACGATTGGGTACAAGAAACCCTAGTACACATACACGAGAAACTAGAAGTTAAGGAAGCCACCACGCCAAATGGGCAGCCGCTCCAAATCAAACTACCACGTGTCACATTGCCAGTCTTTGATGGAGACTATACAAAATGGACTCAATTTCATGATATGTTTGTACAAATGATAGAGTCAAAACCAAACAGCAAGACGGAAAAGATGTTCTACCTTACAACCAATTTAAGCGGTGAAGCAAAGGCACTACTGAACCATCTCCCTATATCAGATGCGAACTACACCACAGCATGGGAGACGTTAAACAAAAGATATAACAACCAAAGGTTGCTTTGTACGGCTTTGCTCAACAAACTCTGGGACCAACCATGCAAGCAGGGTCAGTCAGCAAATTCAATCAAACATCTCCATGATGTAACCAGTGAGTGTTTACTCGCTTTAGAGAACATAAAGGTTTCCCCCACAAACTGGGATCCAATGTTAATACATCTTCTTCTCAAAAAGTTGGACAAGAACACTCACGCTCTTTTGAAGCTTCATTGGACTCCCCAAGAACCACTCCCACCATAAGAGACCTGCTAAATTTCCTAGAGAAAAGATTCCAGACCTTAGAAGCTCTTGGTAAAGAATCAGTGGGCCATTCTCCAGGGCAAGATCAAGGATCCTCGAGACAAGGAAAGAGTCACTCACGCTCCTCACTGATGTCTACAAACAAATCAAGCCAGTGCATCTTATGCAAACACAAGAATCATCTACTGTACGCATGCCGAGAATTCCTAGCACTACCAATTGCAAGCCGCCGACAAGCCATCAGGCAGCACAATTTATGCATGAACTGTTTGAACGATGGACATAAGGCAGTAGAATGTAAATCCAGAAGCTATCCCAAGGTTGACTGAACTCGACTCAGCTCTGCTACCTGGGTTTAGTTGAAATTATGCATACGGACATGAGTTCAGTATTTGAGTAGTTGAATTTAGTTGACAGCAGCATCTCTGTGTTTGTTTGTGATTTTTTGTAACGTGTATTGCTTCTTTATTATCAACTCACCCTTAACTCAACTATTCATCTCATCATTCATACACATTAACCACCCGAACTACGAGTGTGTGCAAAATTGGAAGTTGATCGGTTATATTTTCTACTTTTTAGTCTATTATAAGCATTCCGCAATTATAACGTTTCCGCCATTTTGAATTTGGAATGACGCCACATAGCTTATTGTGTTCTACCTGTCATATCCTTTCATTTGATACCCATGTCAGAAGGCCGCGGAGCACAATTTCAAAAATCGGGCGCCATTTTGGAACCGCCATCTTGATATTTTTACAAAATGGCCAGATTGCATTGTCATCCAAACTAAACGTGTATGCAAAATTTCAGCTCTATCCGAAACCGGGAAGTGGGTCAAATTTAACTTCCAAAATTTGACGACAAACACAATTTCAAAAATCGGGCGCCATTTTGGAACCGCCATCTTGATATTTTTACAAAATGGCCAGATTGCATTGTCATCCAAACTAAACGTGAATGCAAAATTTCAGCTCTATCCGAAACCGGGAAGTGGGTCAAATTTAACTTCCAAGATTTGACGACAAACAGTGTAAGTGTTGGCCGCCATTTTGAATTTGGAATGACGCCACATAGCTTATTGTGTTCTACCTGTCATATCCTTTCATTTGATACCCATGTCAGAGGGCTGCGGAGCACAATTTCAAAAATCGGGCGCCATTTTGGAACCGCCATCTTGATATTTTTACAAAATGGCCAGATTGCATTGTCATCCAAACTAAACGTGTATGCAAAATTTCAGCTCTATCCGAAACCGGGAAGTGGGTCAAATTTAACTTCCAAGATTTGACGACAAACAGTGTAAGTGTTGGCCGCCATTTTGAATTTGGAATGACGCCACATAGCTTATTGTGTTCTACCTGTCATATCCTTTCATTTGATACCCATGTCAGAGGGCCGCGGAGCACAATTTCAAAAATCGGGCGCCATTTTGGAACCGCCATCTTGATATTTTTACAAATTCAATCAAACATCTCCATGATGTAACCAGTGAGTGTTTACTCGCTTTAGAGAACATAAAGGTTTCCCCCACAAACTGGGATCCAATGTTAATACATCTTCTTCTCAAAAAGTTGGACAAGAACACTCACGCTCTTTTGAAGCTTCATTGGACTCCCCAAGAACCACTCCCACCATAAGAGACCTGCTAAATTTCCTAGAGAAAAGATTCCAGACCTTAGAAGCTCTTGGTAAAGAATCAGTGGGCCATTCTCCAGGGCAAGATCAAGGATCCTCGAGACAAGGAAAGAGTCACTCACGCTCCTCACTGATGTCTACAAACAAATCAAGCCAGTGCATCTTATGCAAACACAAGAATCATCTACTGTACGCATGCCGAGAATTCCTAGCACTACCAATTGCAAGCCGCCGACAAGCCATCAGGCAGCACAATTTATGCATGAACTGTTTGAACGATGGACATAAGGCAGTAGAATGTAAATCCAGAAGCTATCCCAAGGTTGACTTAACTCGACTCAGCTCTGCTACCTGGGTTTAGTTGAAATTATGCATACGGACATGAGTTCAGTATTTGAGTAGTTGAATTTAGTTGACAGCAGCATCTCTGTGTTTGTTTGTGATTTTTTGTAACGTGTATTGCTTCTTTATTATCAACTCACCCTTAACTCAACTATTCATCTCATCATTCATACACATTAACCACCCGAACTACGAGTGTGTGCAAAATTGGAAGTTGATCGGTTATATTTTCTACTTTTTAGTCTATTATAAGCATTCCGCAATTATAACGTTTCCGCCATTTTGAATTTGGAATGACGCCACATAGCTTATTGTGTTCTACCTGTCATATCCTTTCATTTGATACCCATGTCAGAAGGCCGCGGAGCACAATTTCAAAAATCGGGCGCCATTTTGGAACCGCCATCTTGATATTTTTACAAAATGGCCAGATTGCATTGTCATCCAAACTAAACGTGTATGCAAAATTTCAGCTCTATCCGAAACCGGGAAGTGGGTCAAATTTAACTTCCAAAATTTGACGACAAACACAATTTCAAAAATCGGGCGCCATTTTGGAACCGCCATCTTGATATTTTTACAAAATGGCCAGATTGCATTGTCATCCAAACTAAACGTGAATGCAAAATTTCAGCTCTATCCGAAACCGGGAAGTGGGTCAAATTTAACTTCCAAGATTTGACGACAAACAGTGTAAGTGTTGGCCGCCATTTTGAATTTGGAATGACGCCACATAGCTTATTGTGTTCTACCTGTCATATCCTTTCATTTGATACCCATGTCAGAGGGCCGCGGAGCACAATTTCAAAAATCGGGCGCCATTTTGGAACCGCCATCTTGATATTTTTACAAAATGGCCAGATTGCATTGTCATCCAAACTAAACGTGTATGCAAAATTTCAGCTCTATCCGAAACCGGGAAGTGGGTCAAATTTAACTTCCAAGATTTGACGACAAACAGTGTAAGTGTTGGCCGCCATTTTGAATTTGGAATGACGCCACATAGCTTATTGTGTTCTACCTGTCATATCCTTTCATTTGATACCCATGTCAGAGGGCCGCGGAGCACAATTTCAAAAATCGGGCGCCATTTTGGAACCGCCATCTTGATATTTTTACAAATTCAATCAAACATCTCCATGATGTAACCAGTGAGTGTTTACTCGCTTTAGAGAACATAAAGGTTTCCCCCACAAACTGGGATCCAATGTTAATACATCTTCTTCTCAAAAAGTTGGACAAGAACACTCACGCTCTTTTGAAGCTTCATTGGACTCCCCAAGAACCACTCCCACCATAAGAGACCTGCTAAATTTCCTAGAGAAAAGATTCCAGACCTTAGAAGCTCTTGGTAAAGAATCAGTGGGCCATTCTCCAGGGCAAGATCAAGGATCCTCGAGACAAGGAAAGAGTCACTCACGCTCCTCACTGATGTCTACAAACAAATCAAGCCAGTGCATCTTATGCAAACACAAGAATCATCTACTGTACGCATGCCGAGAATTCCTAGCACTACCAATTGCAAGCCGCCGACAAGCCATCAGGCAGCACAATTTATGCATGAACTGTTTGAACGATGGACATAAGGCAGTAGAATGTAAATCCAGAAGCTATCCCAAGGTTGACTGAACTCGACTCAGCTCTGCTACCTGGGTTTAGTTGAAATTATGCATACGGACATGAGTTCAGTATTTGAGTAGTTGAATTTAGTTGACAGCAGCATCTCTGTGTTTGTTTGTGATTTTTTGTAACGTGTATTGCTTCTTTATTATCAACTCACCCTTAACTCAACTATTCATCTCATCATTCATACACATTAACCACCCGAACTACGAGTGTGTGCAAAATTGGAAGTTGATCGGTTATATTTTCTACTTTTTAGTCTATTATAAGCATTCCGCAATTATAACGTTTCCGCCATTTTGAATTTGGAATGACGCCACATAGCTTATTGTGTTCTACCTGTCATATCCTTTCATTTGATACCCATGTCAGAAGGCCGCGGAGCACAATTTCAAAAATCGGGCGCCATTTTGGAACCGCCATCTTGATATTTTTACAAAATGGCCAGATTGCATTGTCATCCAAACTAAACGTGTATGCAAAATTTCAGCTCTATCCGAAACCGGGAAGTGGGTCAAATTTAACTTCCAAAATTTGACGACAAACACAATTTCAAAAATCGGGCGCCATTTTGGAACCGCCATCTTGATATTTTTACAAAATGGCCAGATTGCATTGTCATCCAAACTAAACGTGAATGCAAAATTTCAGCTCTATCCGAAACCGGGAAGTGGGTCAAATTTAACTTCCAAGATTTGACGACAAACAGTGTAAGTGTTGGCCGCCATTTTGAATTTGGAATGACGCCACATAGCTTATTGTGTTCTACCTGTCATATCCTTTCATTTGATACCCATGTCAGAGGGCCGCGGAGCACAATTTCAAAAATCGGGCGCCATTTTGGAACCGCCATCTTGATATTTTTACAAAATGGCCAGATTGCATTGTCATCCAAACTAAACGTGTATGCAAAATTTCAGCTCTATCCGAAACCGGGAAGTGGGTCAAATTTAACTTCCAAGATTTGACGACAAACAGTGTAAGTGTTGGCCGCCATTTTGAATTTGGAATGACGCCACATAGCTTATTGTGTTCTACCTGTCATATCCTTTCATTTGATACCCATGTCAGAGGGCCGCGGAGCACAATTTCAAAAATCGGGCGCCATTTTGGAACCGCCATCTTGATATTTTTACAAAATGGCCAGATTGCATTGTCACCCAAACTAAACGTGTATGCAAAATTTCAGCTCTATCCGAAACCGGGAAGTGGGTCAAATTTAACTTCCAAGATTTGACGACAAACAGTGTAAGTGTTGGCCGCCATTTTGAATTTGGAATGACGCCACATAGCTTATTGTATTCTACCTGTCATATCCTTTCATTTGATACCCATGTCAGAGGGCCGCGGAGCACAATTTCAAAAATCGGGCGCCATTTTGGAACCGCCATCTTGATATTTTTACAAAATGGCCAGATTGCATTGTCACCCAAACTAAACGTGTATGCAAAATTTCAGCTCTATCCGAAACTGGGAAGTGGGTCAAATTTAACTTCCAAGATTTGACGACAAACAGTGTAAGTGTTGGCCGCCATTTTGAATTTGGAATGACGCCACATAGCTTATTGTGTTCTACCTGTCATATCCTTTCATTTGATACCCATGTCAGAGGGCCGCGGAGCACAATTTCAAAAATCGGGCGCCATTTTGGAACCGCCATCTTGATATTTTTACAAAATGGCCAGATTGCATTGTCATCCAAACTAAACGTGTATGCAAAATTTCAGCTCTATCCGAAACCGGGAAGTGGGTCAAATTTAACTTCCAAGATTTGACGACACACAGTGTTAGTTAAAATAAGCGCCATTTTGGAACCGCCATCTTGATATTTTTACAAAATGGCCAGATTGCATTGTCATCCAAACTAAACGTGTATGCAAAATTTCAGCTCTATCCGAAACCGGGAAGTGGGTCAAATTTAACTTCCAAGATTTGACGACACACAGTGTTAGTTAAAATAAGCGCCATTTTGGAACCGCCATCTTGATATTTTTACAAAATGGCCAGATGGCATTGTCATCTAAACTAAACGTGTATGCAAAATTTCAGCTCTATCCGAAACCGGGAAGTGGGTCAAATTTAACTTCCAAGATTTGACGACAAACAGTGTAAGTTAAATAAAAGAATTTAAAAAATAAATGGTTAAAAATTTTTTTAAAAAAAATTCTTTACATTAACTAAAAAATGTACTGAAAAGTAAAAAATAAAAAATATTTTAAAGAAAGCGTGAAATTTCAATTTTAATGAAAAAGTTAATTAAAAGAATGGCGCATTTTTCATCAAAAATTGAAAATATAACTGTAAATCGCGTGAGATTTACAATAACCCTCAATTTTTTGCTTTGTTAATTTCAAACTCTAACAAAATTTTTTGATGAAAAATGCGCCATTCTTTTAATTAACTTTTTCATTAAAATTGAAATTTCACGCTTTCTTTAAAATATTTTTTATTTTTTACTTTTCAGTACATTTTTTAGTTAATGTAAAGAATTTTTTTTAAAAAATTTTTTTAACCATTTATTTTATTTTCTACTTTTTAGTTTATTATATGTATTCCGCCATTTTATGATGGCAATTCTATTAGATTTAAAATTACGTCACACAGTTTACTGTATTCATTTGATACCCATGTCGTGGGCTCGGTGGAACATAATTGCAAAAACGGCCGCCATCTCGGAACCGTCTTCTTGATTTTTTTACAAAAAGGTCAGATTGCATTTAGTACTTATACATGATGAGTTGAACTCAAGTTGAACCCAAGTCTAACTACATGTAAACGGGAGTCGAGTTGGGTTAAGGTTGACTGAACTCGACTCAGCTCTGCTACCTGGGTTTAGTTGAAATTATGCATACGGACATGAGTTCAGTATTTGAGTAGTTGAATTTAGTTGACAGCAGCATCTCTGTGTTTGTTTGTGATTTTTTGTAACGTGTATTGCTTCTTTATTATCAACTCACCCTTAACTCAACTATTCATCTCATCATTCATACACATTAACCACCCGAACTACGAGTGTGTGCAAAATTGGAAGTTGATCGGTTATATTTTCTACTTTTTAGTCTATTATAAGCTTTCCGCAATTTAGTGTTGGCCGCCATTATGAATTTGGAATGACGCCACATAGCTTATTGTGTCCTACCTGTCATATCCTTTCATTTGATACCCATGTCAGTGGGACGCGGAGCACAATTTTAAAAATCGGGCGCCATTTTGGATCCGCCATCTTGATATTTTTACAAAATGGCCAGATTGCATTGTCATCCAAACTAAACGTGTATGCAAAATTTCAGCTTTATCCGAAATCGGGAAGTGGGTCAAATTTAACTTCCAAGATTTGACGACAAACAGTGTAAGTGTTGGCCGCCATTTTGAATTTGGAATGACGCCACATAGCTTATTGTGTTCTACCTGTCATATCCTTTCATTTGATACCCATGTCAGAGGGCCGCGGAGCACAATTTCAAAAATCGGGCGCCATTTTGGAACCGCCATCTTGATATTTTTACAAATTCAATCAAACATCTCCATGATGTAACCAGTGAGTGTTTACTCGCTTTAGAGAACATAAAGGTTTCCCCCACAAACTGGGATCCAATGTTAATACATCTTCTTCTCAAAAAGTTGGACAAGAACACTCACGCTCTTTTGAAGCTTCATTGGACTCCCCAAGAACCACTCCCACCATAAGAGACCTGCTAAATTTCCTAGAGAAAAGATTCCAGACCTTAGAAGCTCTTGGTAAAGAATCAGTGGGCCATTCTCCAGGGCAAGATCAAGGATCCTCGAGACAAGGAAAGAGTCACTCACGCTCCTCACTGATGTCTACAAACAAATCAAGCCAGTGCATCTTATGCAAACACAAGAATCATCTACTGTACGCATGCCGAGAATTCCTAGCACTACCAATTGCAAGCCGCCGACAAGCCATCAGGCAGCACAATTTATGCATGAACTGTTTGAACGATGGACATAAGGCAGTAGAATGTAAATCCAGAAGCTATCCCAAGGTTGACTGAACTCGACTCAGCTCTGCTACCTGGGTTTAGTTGAAATTATGCATACGGACATGAGTTCAGTATTTGAGTAGTTGAATTTAGTTGACAGCAGCATCTCTGTGTTTGTTTGTGATTTTTTGTAACGTGTATTGCTTCTTTATTATCAACTCACCCTTAACTCAACTATTCATCTCATCATTCATACACATTAACCACCCGAACTACGAGTGTGTGCAAAATTGGAAGTTGATCGGTTATATTTTCTACTTTTTAGTCTATTATAAGCATTCCGCAATTATAACGTTTCCGCCATTTTGAATTTGGAATGACGCCACATAGCTTATTGTGTTCTACCTGTCATATCCTTTCATTTGATACCCATGTCAGAAGGCCGCGGAGCACAATTTCAAAAATCGGGCGCCATTTTGGAACCGCCATCTTGATATTTTTACAAAATGGCCAGATTGCATTGTCATCCAAACTAAACGTGTATGCAAAATTTCAGCTCTATCCGAAACCGGGAAGTGGGTCAAATTTAACTTCCAAAATTTGACGACAAACACAATTTCAAAAATCGGGCGCCATTTTGGAACCGCCATCTTGATATTTTTACAAAATGGCCAGATTGCATTGTCATCCAAACTAAACGTGAATGCAAAATTTCAGCTCTATCCGAAACCGGGAAGTGGGTCAAATTTAACTTCCAAGATTTGACGACAAACAGTGTAAGTGTTGGCCGCCATTTTGAATTTGGAATGACGCCACATAGCTTATTGTGTTCTACCTGTCATATCCTTTCATTTGATACCCATGTCAGAGGGCCGCGGAGCACAATTTCAAAAATCGGGCGCCATTTTGGAACCGCCATCTTGATATTTTTACAAAATGGCCAGATTGCATTGTCATCCAAACTAAACGTGTATGCAAAATTTCAGCTCTATCCGAAACCGGGAAGTGGGTCAAATTTAACTTCCAAGATTTGACGACAAACAGTGTAAGTGTTGGCCGCCATTTTGAATTTGGAATGACGCCACATAGCTTATTGTGTTCTACCTGTCATATCCTTTCATTTGATACCCATGTCAGAGGGCCGCGGAGCACAATTTCAAAAATCGGGCGCCATTTTGGAACCGCCATCTTGATATTTTTACAAAATGGCCAGATTGCATTGTCACCCAAACTAAACGTGTATGCAAAATTTCAGCTCTATCCGAAACCGGGAAGTGGGTCAAATTTAACTTCCAAGATTTGACGACAAACAGTGTAAGTGTTGGCCGCCATTTTGAATTTGGAATGACGCCACATAGCTTATTGTATTCTACCTGTCATATCCTTTCATTTGATACCCATGTCAGAGGGCCGCGGAGCACAATTTCAAAAATCGGGCGCCATTTTGGAACCGCCATCTTGATATTTTTACAAAATGGCCAGATTGCATTGTCACCCAAACTAAACGTGTATGCAAAATTTCAGCTCTATCCGAAACTGGGAAGTGGGTCAAATTTAACTTCCAAGATTTGACGACAAACAGTGTAAGTGTTGGCCGCCATTTTGAATTTGGAATGACGCCACATAGCTTATTGTGTTCTACCTGTCATATCCTTTCATTTGATACCCATGTCAGAGGGCCGCGGAGCACAATTTCAAAAATCGGGCGCCATTTTGGAACCGCCATCTTGATATTTTTACAAAATGGCCAGATTGCATTGTCATCCAAACTAAACGTGTATGCAAAATTTCAGCTCTATCCGAAACCGGGAAGTGGGTCAAATTTAACTTCCAAGATTTGACGACACACAGTGTTAGTTAAAATAAGCGCCATTTTGGAACCGCCATCTTGATATTTTTACAAAATGGCCAGATGGCATTGTCATCTAAACTAAACGTGTATGCAAAATTTCAGCTCTATCCGAAACCGGGAAGTGGGTCAAATTTAACTTCCAAGATTTGACGACAAACAGTGTAAGTTAAATAAAAGAATTTAAAAAATAAATGGTTAAAAAATTTTTTTAAAAAAAATTCTTTACATTAACTAAAAAATGTACTGAAAAGTAAAAAATAAAAAATATTTTAAAGAAAGCGTGAAATTTCAATTTTAATGAAAAAGTTAATTAAAAGAATGGCGCATTTTTCATCAAAAATTGAAAATATAACTGTAAATCGCGTGAGATTTACAATAACCCTCAATTTTTTGCTTTGTTAATTTCAAACTCTAACAAAATTTTTTGATGAAAAATGCGCCATTCTTTTAATTAACTTTTTCATTAAAATTGAAATTTCACGCTTTCTTTAAAATATTTTTTATTTTTTACTTTTCAGTACATTTTTTAGTTAATGTAAAGAATTTTTTTTAAAAAATTTTTTTAACCATTTATTTTATTTTCTACTTTTTAGTTTATTATATGTATTCCGCCATTTTATGATGGCAATTCTATTAGATTTAAAATTACGTCACACAGTTTACTGTATTCATTTGATACCCATGTCGTGGGCTCGGTGGAACATAATTGCAAAAACGGCCGCCATCTCGGAACCGTCTTCTTGATTTTTTTACAAAAAGGTCAGATTGCATTTAGTACTTATACATGATGAGTTGAACTCAAGTTGAACCCAAGTCTAACTACATGTAAACGGGAGTCGAGTTGGGTTAAGGTTGACTGAACTCGACTCAGCTCTGCTACCTGGGTTTAGTTGAAATTATGCATACGGACATGAGTTCAGTATTTGAGTAGTTGAATTTAGTTGACAGCAGCATCTCTGTGTTTGTTTGTGATTTTTTGTAACGTGTATTGCTTCTTTATTATCAACTCACCCTTAACTCAACTATTCATCTCATCATTCATACACATTAACCACCCGAACTACGAGTGTGTGCAAAATTGGAAGTTGATCGGTTATATTTTCTACTTTTTAGTCTATTATAAGCTTTCCGCAATTTAGTGTTGGCCGCCATTATGAATTTGGAATGACGCCACATAGCTTATTGTGTCCTACCTGTCATATCCTTTCATTTGATACCCATGTCAGAGGGACGCGGAGCACAATTTTAAAAATCGGGCGCCATTTTGGATCCGCCATCTTGATATTTTTACAAAATGGCCAGATTGCATTGTCATCCAAACTAAACGTGTATGCAAAATTTCAGCTCTATCCGAAATCGGGAAGTGGGTCAAATTTAACTTCCAAGATTTGACGACAAACAGTGTAAGTGTTGGCCGCCATTTTGAATTTGGAATGACGCCACATAGCTTATTGTGTTCTACCTGTCATATCCTTCCATTTAATACCCATGTCAGAGGGCCGCGGAGCACAATTTCAAAAATCGGGCGCCATTTTGGAACCGCCATCTTGATATTTTTACAAAATGGCCAGATTGCATTGTCACCCAAACTAAACGTGTATGCAAAATTTCAGCTCTATCCGAAACCGGGAAGTGGGTCAAATTTAACTTCCAAGATTTGACGACAAACAGTGCAAGTGTTGGCCGCCATTTTGAATTTGGAATGACGCCACATAGCTTATTGTGTTCTACCTGTCATATCCTTTCATTTGATACCCATGTCAGAGGGCCGCGGAGCACAATTTCAAAAATCGGGCGCCATTTTGGAACCGCCATCATGATATTTTTACAAAATGGCCAGATTGCATTGTTATCCAAACTAAACGTGTATGCAAAATTTCAGCTCTATCCGAAACCGGGAAGTGGGTCAAATTTAACTTGCAAGATTTGACGACAAACAGTGTGAGTAAAATAAAAGCGGGCGCCATTTTGGAACCGCTATCTTGATATTTTTACAAAATGGCCAGATTGCATTGTCATCCAAACTAAACGTGTATGCAAAATTTCAGCTCTATCCGAAACCGGGAAGTGGGTCAAATTTAACTTCCAAGATTTGACGACAAACAGTGCAAGTTAAATAAAAGAATTTAAAAATAAAATAAATGGTTAAAAAATTTTTTTAAAAAAAATTCTTTTCATTAACTAAAAAATGTACTGAAAAGTAAAAAATAAAAAATATTTTAAAGAAAGCATGAAATTTCAATTTTAATGAAAAAGTTAATTAAAAGAATGGCGCATTTTTCCTCAAAAATTGAAAATATAACTGTAAATCGCGTGAGATTTACAATAACCCTCAATTTTTTGCTTTGTTAATTTCAAATTCTAACAAAATTTTTTGATGAAAAATGCGCCATTCTTTTAATTAACTTTTTCATTAAAATTGAAATTTCACGCTTTCTTTAAAATATTTTTTATTTTTTACTTTTCAGTACATTTTTTAGTTAATGAAAAGAATTTTTTTTTAAATTTTTTTTAACCATTTATTTTATTTTCTACTTTTTAGTTTATTATATGTATTCCGCCATTTTATGATGGCAATTCTATTAGATTTAAAATTACGTCACACAGTTTACTGTATTCATTTGATACCCATGTCGTGGGCTCGGTGGAACATAATTGCAAAAACGGCCGCCATCTCGGAACCGTCTTCTTGATTGCATTCCCTATTAAACCATCCATGCTGCCTAGGCTTTATGGATTTGGAAGAATGAGGAATGAATAGGTGTATACCAGCCAATATAATGTTGGTAATACAGAGGGCAGCAAAGTTGACATCGCGGTTCTGGAAGCATAGATCCCAGTCGGTAGATGGAAAAAAGCGAATCTGCCCCCACCAGTTGGCCTTCCCATAATGCCAAACGGTTCCCCTAGGAGCTGGCGTAGTAAGGGTAGGAGATCGATATGGGAAGTGGGCGCTGATTAGACAGTGATCTGAGTTGCCCAGAGGAGAGTCAATTTCGGCGGAGTATTTTGTTGGGTGCGAGGTAAGAAAAAGATCAAGGAGGTGGCGTCCTTGACCTGCAGTGTCAGGAATACGTGTAGGACCGTTGACAATTTGGTATAGGTTATTTGTCTCAGCAAAGAGCTCGGCATCCCTGCCAGAAACACTGGTGCCATTTGAGTAATTCAGCCAATTTACGTTGTGAACGTTGAAATCACCCGCAACAATGATCTCACAGTCCGGATGGGAGGATAAAAAACCGGAGATACGTTTAGAGATAGCGTCAAATGCTAAAGAGGAAGCTTCATTACTGATATTAGGACTCCTATATAGAAAACAGAAGAAAATGACGTGCTTTGGAAGTAAAATATTTAGACCGAGATGGTTGAAATCAGGAGTTGTACTATTGTACACCCTCTGGAAGGCTACGTCTTTCCTAATATAAATGGCAATTCCCCTATGGGGAAGAGGTTGTGCACTAATGTGTACCCAGAAACCTGGAAACGATCTAAATCATCGTTAGGTAATATTTGGGTTTCACTTAGTGCGAAGATTGGGTGAGAAAAAACACAGAGATGCCACATCACCGAATAGAAATTCGCTTGCAGCCCATGGATGTTGGTGGAGTCAATACAAAAATTTTTGTATCGAGGCTTAATGTGCACAAGGTCAGCCTTCGTCGTAACCGGAACTGCCATTGTCATGACCATCGGGGCTATCGGGATACCCCTTGCTGGAGTGTTATGCCTCCTAACGCAAGGAGAATCCCGTCAGCTGACCGATACTGGCACTGACGCCGGCAGAGCCGAGAGCGGTATGTGGGGAGAAGGAAAGAACTTACTTACTTGTACAGTCAGTCAGTTCGATCACTGTCGGTGCGGGAGTTGATGACACCTTCACTCGCATGCCAAGACACGTCACAAATTTATTGCTTTTTTTCACTTTGTTATTAATTTTTTTCCGGTTATTAAGCTATTGCATAGCTTTTATCGCAGGCTTTGAGCGGGGTGACCGAATTGAGAAATTCCGTAACGAAAAAAAACCTAACACGAGAGGGGAAATTTTATGAAGCGCCTACTTCGATGTTTAAAAATTTCAAAAATTTCAAAATTAAACGGAAGTAAAGTGTCTGTTGACAACTGTTACACGAAACCCCCCTCTACAAAATAATAAATAAGTTTCTAAAAAATCAATAATTTTTATTTTCTAGCGAGGATTTCGTGTAACAGTGAAAAAAAATTTTATGAAGCGCCTACTTCGATGTTTATTAAGCTATTGCATAGCTTTTATCGCAGGCTTTGATCGCGGTGACCGAATCGAGAAATTCCGTAACGAAAAAAACCTAACACGGTGCGTCATTGAATGGGGTTTACCCAAACCGCTAAAGCTATAGGGCTGAAATTTTGACAGCGCATCCCTATAATGGCGTGGACATCCACTAAAAAGCGATTTTTCGAAATTCATCCCCTAAGAGGGTGAAATGAGGTTTATCCAAACCGCTAAAGCTATAGGGCTGAAATTTTGACAGTGCATCCCTATAATGACGTGGACATCCACTAAAAAGCGATTTTTCGAAATTGATCCCCTAAGGGGGTGAAATGGGGTTTACCCAAACCGCTAAAGCTATAGGGCTGAAATTTTGACAGTGCATCCCTATAATGGCGTGGACACCCACTGTAAAGCGATTTTTCGAAAATCATCTCCTAAGGGGGTGAAATGGGGTTTACCCAAACCGCAGGAGCTATAGGGCTGAAAATTTGACAGTGCATCCCTATAATGACGTGGACATCCAATAAAAAGCGATTTTTCGAAATTCATGCCCCAAGGGGGTGAAATGGGGTTTACCCAAACCGCTAAAGCTATTGGGCTGAAATTTTGACAGTGCATCCTAATAATTGCGTGGACATCCACTATAAAGCGATTTTTCGAAATTCATCCCCTAAGGGGGTGAAATGGGGTTTACCCAAACCGCGGGAGCTATAGGGCTGACATTTTGACAGTGCATCCCTATAATGGCGTGGACATCCATTAAAAAGCGATTTTTCGAAATTCATCCCCTAAGGGGGTGAAATGGGGTTTACCCAAATCGCTAAAGCTATTGGGCTGAGATTTTGACAGTGCATCCCTATAATGGCGTGGACATCCACTAAATAGCGATTTTTCGAAATTCATCCCCTAAGGGGTTGAAATGGGGTGTATCCAAACCGCTAAAGTTATAGGGCTGAAATTTTGATAGTACATCCCTATAATGGCGTGGACATCCAATATAAAGAGATTTTTCGAAATTCATCTCCTAAGGGGGTGAAATGGGGCTTACCCAAACCCCTGGAGCTATGGGGCTGAAATTTTGACAGTGCATCCTTTTAATGACTTGGACATCCACTAAGAAGCGATTTTTCGAAATTCATTCCCTAAGGGGGTAAATTGGGGTTAACCCACACCGCTGAAGCTGAAGGGCTTTAATTTTGACCGTGCATCCCTATAACGACGTCGACATCCACTTAGGAGCGAATATCAAAGAAAAACCTTGAATTGATATCGGTGAAAAAATACTGCATAAATAAAATAAATAAATAATTATGAGTTGATAAAAAATGCTATGCAATAGCTTTACTGCGGCAGTTCTCTAGTGCCACAGCCCTTTTTTTAATACTAGCTGGAACCTGGTGGGCCTCGCTGCACAAATAAGCCAATAGTATTGCGTGCGCCAAAACAATTGGGAATCTCAAAATCGATGGGCACTGAGAGTCTCAAATCCCGGGATGCAAGTACATTCGTAAAGAAAAGTGTAACTCCGTTCGTTTAAAAACCCAAATCACTTGCTCATTTATATCCCTAATCACAATTCAGCGGTCTCACTGCCACTCTTGTCGTGGTCAGATGCTATGAGGGAGTGTTTTTGCCCGTAAATGAATTTCCAAGAAGAAATTACAATGCACGTCCGCTTGAACTTTATCCATACACCAAATTTTAATGGGTGTGAAATTGTCAGTTCGCCGCCTGTGTTTATATTTCCAATTCTTTTGGTACGCGCTATAGCTTCCGTTTATTTTGCAGTTGAGGTGATAAGAATTTTAATATACAGTAGGAGCCATTTTCGTATTTTTGATTTCGAATAATATCGATGCTATCGATTGAAATTTCGCTATTTGAAACGACCAAAAGTTGGTTTTTTCAATACTGTTCCATAGATGTGATGCTTTCAAGCATGCATCCGTTCAGCTCATTTGCAGGCTTTGATCGAAGTATACCAGGCAAAGTTGAACAAGTAGTGTCAGAGCGCCTACCATGGATTAGGTTTTCCTCGGAAATCTTGAAAAGCCCTGTCATGTGCTTCGACCTATTTGTTATAGGCCATGGTGCATTCGCTCCAAAATAATAATTTTGCACGGATGTGGCAATACGGGAGTTTTTACTGATGTTACATGTAGGTGTTTCTCTCTGGTTCAAATTCAATAGGAACTTGGGTGCTCAATACACTAAACATCCACCATCAAGTAGCGTTGATGCAATTCCCGATGATGTCACACTTCACACTATGAATGGAGACAGTTAATACGTTCAATAAGCAACGTTTGGATATTGGGCGAACTTTTCAAACATTTAACGGCATGATAAAGAGTAATTTTTCCGTAAGAAATATGAAAAAAAATATGTCCCATGCAAAATTATTGTATGTTGAAAAATCAAGCACCTTGAAATCTATGCAAATTTCCAGGTACCATAGCTCAAAAAGAAAAAGCGACGAACATCTGATTATTGAATTTGTCGTCTTTTTGGTTTCGAGACCTTTCATTTAAGCCATACATTGCTTAAATCAGGCACATGCAGCCGAAGTTACTTCAATCCAAGTTCAGAGAACCGCGTCCTTCGCGATAAATCTGATTTTTTCAACAAAATTGTACGGCAACTATCCGTAAATAAACTCCGATCGATCTGAAACTTTGGAAATCGTATTTTTTTCGGAAAAAAACCAAAACAAAATGGATCTGACTTCTTTAGCAGAAATTTGAAGAGTACCTCCCATACAAAAGTTTCGGATTTTTCTATATCAGTACACTACAGCTACCCGAAGGTTTCGAGATAGCCTATATGTTATTCTGAAGTATGAGCTATATTATTGTAAAGTTTCATTAAAATCTATTCAGTAGTTTTTGCTTGAAAGAGTAACAAACATCCATACAAACATTCGCGTTTATAATATTAGTAAGATAGCCTATAGCAAAAAACCTGTGTGCGTTGCAAGGCTTTTAAATAAAAAAAAAATTATGTGTGCGTTGTACGCGGTAGGAAAAAAAACAATAAATCTGGAAAAAAATTCCCTCTTCCCAATCTTATCGGTGATTCAATTAGAACAGCGTTATGTATTCAAGTAGATGCATCTAAACATGTAACTTCTCGGTGAATTGGAATTTTAACTTTCTCTTTTCGGTTAGCCGTTACACTGCTGCCTTCTTACTCAGTAATCGTCCCGAACACAGCTTCCTCCAGGTCCCGTTTTTTCCGATCGAACTTTTTGGAAGCGATAGATGACATCGTTTAACCTCGTGATGACAATGTAGGGGCGCACAAATTTGCAAACTTCGACTCTTTCTACCGTTCTTACTGTTTCTATACTGGTTAGAGGGAATTTTAGAAATTTACTACATTTCAGAATGTGGCTTGGGAAAATTCGTGCGTCATATTGGACCCGCAATTTTGAATTTATAAGCTTTGATCATAAATTCGTTGTTTGCCCTAAAAGCCCCCAGATACCGATTTTCATTGCAATCGGAATACAATTGGAAAAATTCGTCGGCCATATTGGCGCGGCCATTTTGAATTTATAAGTTTTGATCATAAATTCATTATTTGCAACCTTAGAAACCCCTAGATATTCACTTTCTTTGGAATCGGAATACAATTGGAAAAATTCGTCCGCCATTTTGAATTTATAAGTTTTGATTATAAATTCGTTATTTACAACCTTAAAATCCGCCTGATTTCGATTTTCATTGGAATCGGAACACAATTGGCAAATTCGTCGGCCATATTGGCACGGCCATTTTGAATTTATAAGTTTTGACCACAAATTCGTTATTAGCGACCTTAAAAACCTCTATATACCAACTTTCATTGAAATCGGAACACAATTTGCGTAGCCATTTTGAGTTTTCGGCGGCCATGTTGAATTTTTTTATAAATTATAGCCTATATGTTATTCTGATATATGAGCTATATTATTGTAAAGTTTCATTAAAATCCATTCAGTAGTTTTTGCGTGAAAGAGTAACAAACATACATACAAACATTCACGTTTATAATATTAGTAAGATTAATAATGGTTCGGATTTTAATTGTTTAATTTAATATAACTTCACTTAGCACAGAAAGTTACGGATTCGGCACGGAACAAAGAGACACAATTTCACTCAGTGAACGGTACAGCACGAGACAATTTTTTTAAATTGAATTGCCTGGGTGACCGGCGACAGCGCACCCCGCACGTCCGCACACCGTGCTAGCTTAGCCCAGACTATCTGTTCGGAGAACAAAGGTGAACGCACAAAATGGAACAACGACCGCACGTCGCAATCGATAATACCTATCAGCACGCGACGATCGTTCACCTGGGATGTCAACATCGAAAAACGCTGACGATTAACTGGGTCAAAACAGTTCAACAGCACCTCTGGCCCAAATCTGCTGACGGTGCAACAAGGGTCATCGCCACCACCTGCAAGAGACACTACCTGGGCTCATCGATGCAACGCAGAAATGGGGTTGGAAAACAGTCACCGACGGGAGTACACCACCGCCGCGAGGTAATTAACCGATACTAAACGCCGCGAAGTAATTAACCAATTAACCTAAGAACCGAATTAATGTTAATTAATGCGAATAAAGTAGAAAATTGTAAGTGTCAAGTCTGCAGTGTTTTTATTTTGAAGATTTTTAGCTATCGAAACATGGTCCTTCGAGCCGGATTGAACCAGCGACCTATGGATACAAGAAAGGACATTAAAGGAGACCACGCAAGAAATGCGAAATATCACTATGCACGTAGCAGTAGATCCCACAGACTCTATTTTCACGCGATTCTCTTCATTCACCCACCTGATAAGAACTTTCGCATACATACTCAGATTCATTGCTAATCTCAAAAACAGAATGTCTCCAGATAAAGCACCAGATAAAAAAACGTTATGGCTTTCTTCAAATGAAATTAGGGTAGCGCTTAATAAATTATTACTCATCGCACAAGCAGACACATTTTCCCGAGAACTTACCTGCCTAAGGAAAAATAAAGAATGCATTAGAGAAAGCAGATTATTAGACTTGAACCCATTCATTGGCAGCGACGGCCTTATGAGAGTGAGAGGAAGGATTTCCAAATCGTCTCTTCCATTCGAATCAAAACACCCAGTGATATTGGACAACACACATCACTTATCGCGATTGATCGCCGACTATTACCACAAAGCCACCCAACATGGAGGAGTACAATTAACGTGTGCAGCGATACAAAGAAAATATTGGATTCTGCGTATGAGAAATGTAGTTAGAGCAACAATTTTTAAGTGCGTCATTTGCCATCGCCAAAAGGGACAATCATGCCAACAGCTGATGGGAGAACTACCAAGCCCCCGAGTAAACATTTCAGAACCGTTTGCTCACACGGGAGTAGATTATTGTGGGCCATTTGAAATACGTATCAAACAGGGACGAAAAATCACATTAACCAAAGGATATGTTTCGCTTTTGGTTTGTTTAGCCACAAAAGCAATTCATCTAGAACTCGTGAGCGACTTAAGCACTTCGGCATTCCTTGCAGCCTTCAGAAGATTTTGCAGCAGAAGGGGAACGCCTTCGGACATTTATAGCGACAATGGCACAAATTTTGTGGGGGCAAAAACAGTAATCGAACGAGATTGGAAGAAGTGTATGTCCCAGTTACAAGCCGAAATCGCAGAAGTTTTAGCAACCGACCTAATTACATGGCATTTTATCCCACCATCTGCACCACACTTTGGTGGGTTGTGGGAAGCAGGGGTGAAGAGCTTCAAATACCATTTCAAGAGAATAAGTGGATGTAGAACTTGGACATTTGAAGAGATGTGCACAATTTTGTGCCAAATCGAAGCTACGCTGAACTCGAGGCCGCTGTGCCCATTGAGATCAGATACCACCGACTTAGACTATTTAACACCAGCAAAAATCCTGAGTGGAAGATCAATTTTTACTCCCCCGGAGCCTTCACTTTTAGACATGAACGAGAATCGACTAGATCGATGGCAACGAGTGCAACGATTTCATCAACAATTTTGGATAAAATGGCAAACAGAATATTTGCACCGTCTGCAACAGAGGCCGAAATGGCGAACACCGGCAGAACACTTGAAGGTAGATGATGTAGTAATATTAAAGGAAGACAAGCTACCACCCAG